>JAQGAD010001356.1:0-20491 GCA_034696625.1 Isotomurus palustris | reverse complement strand
TTTTTTCTTTTATAATAGCTAATACGGTCACGAACAACGAAATACAGAAACTAATAATTCTGAAAGGCTCAGGAGGATTTTTCTCCAATGAATACTACTAATTGATTTGGAACACCTGATCAATTCTTTGCATGCCGTCAATCGCTTTAACAACACAATACGTAGATAATTAATGACAAAGTAAAAATCTCCTTACAGCTATAGACGCTTGTGTGTCCGCTCCTCCACACGACAGCGTGCTAGTGCTTGTGACCACCTCATTTGCAGTTGTTTCTGAAGTTTCTATTGTCTTGATACGTTCATCCTTCTGAAGAAACCCCTTTACTATTTCCTGTCCTCGACCTATTCGTGAAATAATTAGCAAACAATAGACTAAATGCCATTCATACTATTAGACGCTAATTACAGCTAAATACACATTCATAATAGTTTACAAATAAGTACCTTGCTCAACAGCATTTAGTCCCTCCATTACCCCATCCCATGATTCTGGACATGCTAAAAACCTTGCAAACAGATCATCCATTACAGGTGTCAATTCGGGAATTCCTTGTCGATCGTTAGGATTTCGAAGCACGTCCTTCGGGGGAAACGCAAACTCCCCTCCCCCACAGGTAGAGCAATTTCCACCTCCCTCATTGCTCTTCTGCTGATAAGGTGGTGTGCCAACAGAACGCTTTCCAGTGGGTGGAGTCGTAGAAAGAATTTGTCGAAAAACGGTATCGGTAACCTTCTCCGTGGGGCTCCACATGCCTGAAAGCTACCCACAAAAACGTAATTAAATTACCAACTATTCATGCACAGTTACTACTGTATTATTGATCAGTTGAGTATCGGTTGGGAATTAGCTGATAAGTGAATAATAAAAGAGACAGGGAATTTAATTGTCTTGATGTCTTCGTCAACGATTCCAACTTCCACAAAACCATCAACATAACACAAGGACAGCTTCTGCTTTTGAGTAAATAAAAGGAAAAGTTGTAAATCCCGCAAATATTCAGCCATTCCCGCCACAAATTCTGACCGCTTTCACCACTGCAGCTTTCACCGTCTCACGTTTCTCCAGAGTACTCCAGACAGTTTGCATATTCATGAACTCCTCTGCATTGTGTCGAAAGTCGAAAGTCGATACTAGCTTGACGATCTAGAAACTAAAACCGAAACCGTTTCTTTAGACAGGAAATCCGTTCATCATCATCTTCATTCCTTTAAAATCCAGTATAATATAATTGTTTTGGAGTTGGAAAGTCACATCACATAGTACAAGGGAAACGAAGCAGACAACATAGTTCTCGGGTTTAATCTGTAACTTTATTTTTTATTGCACATACATAAAATTGAACATGGCATCCGTATGAATTATGAATTAACAGTATGTTGAACATTTGCAAAATAATTTATTAATAAATTATCTAGTCTAGTGTACGTAATTGGGAATTGAAAAGGAATTTAAACTCGATTTTGCATTCCATTGTAAATATTCAAGTCGTTTTCCAGAGATTACAGCATTGACAAAGAACTGTAATGAACTAAATTGACATTTTATAGTTGTGACATTCTTAATTTACACATCGAGATTTTGTATTAACTTAGTTCATATATACTGAATTCCAAACCAATCTCGTTCATTCCAAGTACCCCAAAATCATTTACACTTTCATACATTCAGTGTTTAATTCATAGTTGAATCGATTAAATCCATGTATCATGAGATACTACATTATGAATAACACTTTACTTTAGATAAAATCGTAATTTGTGGTGCAATAAATACTAATGATAATGTAGTTACAATCATACTCGTTCGACTCGTCCTGAAAAGTACCTACACTTGCAGGCCTAATAATTACTTACAGTTTAAGTAAATCTCGGTAACAAAGGTATAATGCTTATAATCCTACTACACGAAGTGCATTAAACCTTCAGTCAGATAAAAGTATTACGACGAAAATGGACTGCATACTAAAATCTACACAGTATCTGTCTACTTATGCCTAGAAATCTTCCCGCAGTTCCCGTCGATGCAAACCTTGGGTTCCACAGGAACTTGTCTTGATCCCCTTCCTAACCCTAACGTTGCGACTTGTGGCACTGGGACTTCTAAGGGTGAACTGTATTGAGACGCAGGAAGAGGAGCGATCAAGCTCTCTGCTAGTGGTCCGCCAGTTTCATCTCCTGAAGCGTCTTGATCGTTCATCTTCAACCTCCACTGGGCTCGCTGTCCTTTTAGTCGAATTAACTTCAGCTTCCTCTTCCCTGTCGGACTCCTGAGAGTAGTCGTCGGATACTGTGAACCTTCGCTCGAGTCTGTAGTTTTATGGATTAAAGCATACCCTGTTATTTTGGGATATGTTAAAAGAAGGTCAGTAAAAGATAACTACTTGGATTAATACGGATTAGTTTACTACTGCAACAGAAATTATACCTGGAACTCCAACTCGTTTATCCAGTTGGTTGTTATTCGTATCAAATAGACTGTCAATTGTCACGGGAGTGGTGAGCTGCTCGGTGGGAGGAAGGGAAGAAAGGCTTGGGGCTGGAATTGCTGCTGGAGTTTGTTCGACACTTTGAGGGATGAAAACAGGTCGCCGTCTCATTCCTGGTCGCTTCCTTCGGACAAGTCGAATTATTTTCCCGTTTGCTTCGCCACTAGGTTGCCCAACAGATTGGAGACTAGCGTTCTCTCCACTTCCAGCTAGCCCTTTGCGTCTCATCCACAAAGGTCGTCTTCTGAAGTGAACTTTAGATCCTGCATAGTCTTTGTTCTTGGCTTCCTCAGGCAGCTGGGAGTACACGAAGGATACTGTGGAAGATGCCTCTGAAGTTGTAGGGGTGGCTTGTGTAGACACTACAATTCCTCCAGGTTGACTCCAAACGGATGGTTCTTCAGCGCTGATTCTAGGCTCAGCAATGGCTTTAGGTGGTTGCTGGTACTGTTGTGGCTCGAAGGAGGAAGAGGCACTCGAACTGTCTCCTCCGGAAGCCTCCGTTGAAACCTCTTTGATTGCAGCTGGGGGGTGAGTTGAGACATAAGTTTCCAAGCTACTGACAGGATGTCGGGAATGATGGTTCAGGGTAGTTTGCGATGTGCTGGAGGTGACTGGAAATTGTTGGGTGGTGCTGCTGGAGCTGCTTGTGATGACCACAATAGGTCTGGGTGTGGTAGTAGTAGTCGTTGTTGTGGTCGTTGTAGAAGCTGTCGTTGTTGGTTCAGTCGTCGTAACTTTAGGAGCTTTGGTAGTCTTCTTGGACTTCTTGTCCTTAGATTTTTTACTTTTCTTCGACTTCTTGGACTTGTTCTTCTTGCTCTTCTTGGCCTTAGATTTCTTTGGCTTTGGTGTCCCCTTTGTAGTGGTTGTGGTCGTTGTAGACGCTTTTGTAGCAGGAACAGCCATTTCTTCGTAATAGTCGTACTCATCTCCGAGTCCGTAGTCGTCTCCTTTTGATCCTAATTTCTGTTGGATCTTCTTCAGCAACTCTTTCAGCTCAGACTGAGTCTGTCTAAACTCATCGTCTTCAGTTTTTGGTGCTTTGGTTGCCAGGCTTGTTGTCGCTGCTTTTGTAGTCGCTGCTTTCGTAGTCGTTGTAGTCGTGGCAGTTGTTCCAGCAGTCGTGAGTTTTGACAGGAGAGTTGTGAGGAGGGTGGTAGTTGTGGAAGGCTGTGCAGTCGTCTTTGATGCAGCTGAAGATCCTTGTTCACTTTGAGTAGCGTAACTGGAACCAGTACTCTTCACCACAGACTTGCCGCTAATGATGGATGGAGCAAGAAGCATAGGAAGTTTTGAAGTTGGAGGATCCTCAATGAGTTTAGCTGGAGTCACGTCATTCACAATCTTCTTTTCCTCTCCTGAGATGACGAACATGTCGTGGTGTACTCTCACAGGTTTCTTCTGAAGAACCTCGTCGTCCTCCTCCTCCTCCTCAGATTCTTCGTCAGACTCGTCGACTCTTTTCGACAAGACATTTGAAGGAGGAACAGTCGAGCTCATGAATGGTTTGTATTTCTTCTTGGAAATAACAGGCCGTGGAACTTCTTCAGATGATATCTCTTCAGACTCATCTTTCTTCGAGTGTCCGGGTCTTTTGGAGTTCTTCTTGCTCTGAACATCTTCTTCGTATTCATTTGACTGTCCACCAATCCCCTTCCTTCTGTTCTTGTGCTTCGTGGAGTCTTTAGATTTCTTAGATTCCTCTTCGTACTCCTGGCTGAGAGGGTCAAGAGGGTCAATCGTGGTCAACTTCTTACGCAGATTCTCTTCAAGAGGGGAAGAAGTACTACGGAATCTGCTTCGGAACTTCTGCTGTTCAGCTTCGAGGCTCGCAAGACTTGATCCTCCACCGGCACCAGTAGGGTTGAATCCAAATGAAGACATTGATCCTGGAACTGGTGGAGAAAGAGGATTCTGGTTCCAATTGTATCCGTAGTAAGCCAACATGGGATCTTTATTTCGTTGGACGAGAAGAGGATTGAACGCAGGGTATTGGGATATGTTTATCGCAACTGGAACTCCATTGTGCATAGTGTAAATCAGTTGTGTGGGTGGCTGAGGGCTGTTGATGTTCTGTGGATAAGTAAATTGTTCTCCATTGTTGTTGTTTGCAGCAGCTGCAACCCACTTGTTCCTCATTTCATTCGCTGTGAATCCTGCGGAAACAGCGTGAAGAACATTCGCTCCGATTCCGTTGGGGAATCTCCTTCTTAGAAGCGTCTCAAGGGTTGGAGTTGGAATAGTGCCGTTGGGTCTCCATGTCATCGGTCGGTCTTCCTCCACTCCTTCGTCTGACCTTCGGTTAGCAGCTTGAGTTGGTGTGGGTGTGGTTGGCGATGGAGCTGAGGTGGGAGAACCTCCTTTCAGTTTCGCCATCGTTTCTTCCCAAGTCTTTAAGTCGTGGATCATCCGTACTTCCGTGTTTCCTCCCAATTGAGCCATTAGATCTGGAAGTTGATTCATCGTAGTAAAGTGTACGACAGTATCATTCTTTCCTGAGAGAACTGGAGAGGATGGGGGAGATGCAGGTCCTTGAACTGGAGAGTTCTTGCTTGCTGGACCTGCAGGGATGAAGAGAAGCTTCTCTTCCTTCGTTCCTGGAGGCATTGTTTGAGCTTGAGTAGGTCTCAATGTTGGTGTTTGAGGAGTAACAATGGACGGGTAGGTTGGAGAAGGTCCCATTGGTTGTTGTTGAACATAAGGAATGGATGATGGTGAGGGTCCCATGGGTTGCTGACCGTAAGGAACGGACGATGGAGAAGGTCCCAAAGGCTGCTGACCATAAGGAATAGAAGATGGAGAAGGTCCCAAAGGCTGCTGACCGTAAGGGATTGATGAAGGAGAGGGTCCGATGTACGAAGGATTTGAAGATGGGGAAGGTCCAATATTCATTGGTTGAACTCCAGATGGATTCTGTCCGTTGTTAATTGAGGGAGGAGGACTGGCAGCGAAAGCTGGAGGAGTTGGAGTAAGCAAAATAGTTTGTCCTGTAGGGGTGATTCCGTAAACAGGTCCTTGGAATCCACTAGGAACATTTCCGTCCTTTACGGAAATCTCTCCAGGTCTGATTTTAAACCTACCATTCTCCATAGCAGGTGAGGACACGTGCATAAAAGTCTCAGGAGTTGATGAAGGTCCGTTGCTGTTGAGCTGACTAATTCCGGCAACATTAGAGTAAGTTCCGAAAGTCTGAATAGCTGGAGGATTCTGTGAGGAAGTTGTAGTCGTTGAGGTAGTCGAAGGAGGATTCAAATACCTCGAGAATGGATTTGAACTCTTCTGATCCTCAAAAGTAGGGTTTGCTCCTCCATTGTACATTTTTTCTCGCATACTTTCAAACTTTATTTTTGACCTCAGGAGACCTGCAAAGTTGGACGGACTTCTTTCTGCAGTTAAGTCTCCTTTGCTGGTGTTATCTTCTGTGTCTTTAGCTCCAGACTTTCCACTGCTGAGGCCAATTAATTTCGATCCGAATAGGGAAGACTGCCTAAAACTATCTTCCGAAGTAGAAGGAACAGTGTCCTGGGTCGTTGGGACATCGATAAGCTGTAAGTCATCCTCCACAGACATTCTTCTGTCAGCCTCTTGTTTCGCTTTGTACATGTTGTGTGGACGAAGGACAATCCTTTCCTCCGTTTTAATTCGTGAAGGAATCATTTCTCCATCGTTTGGTCCTTTATTCCACACGATCTTCTCTTCCGTGATGATCTTCTCAACAACTTCTGACTCAGATGACACATCAGGTTTCTTTGGCTGAGTTCTCTCCGATGAGCTCGAACTACTCACACTGCTCTGACTTTCACTAGAAACTCTGTGAGAATTGTTCTTGTTCGACTTGTTCTTCAAATGAGCCTTTATTTCGTTACTCACTTCCTTGCTGTGGTGGTGGACCTTTTCCCCACTGAATTTTTGCCTGAATCGCTCTTGACTGCCGTTGTAGTGAGTTTTTGACCTCTCAGACGACGAAGAGGGGGATGAAGTTCGCTGAGAAGATTCACCAGAATTAATTCTGGAAGGTCGGACAGAGTTTCCAGATTCATTGGAGTTAACTCTTGAGGGTCGGACAGAGCTTCCAGATTCATTGGAGTTAACTCTGGAAGGTCGAGGATAGTTTGCAGATTCACCGGAATTAATCCTGGACGGTCGTGGAGAGTTGTTTCCTTCGAAAGGAGTTTGGTCGATTGCTGGTTGAACGGTGAACGTTCCCTTAGGCAGAGGAACTGCCGAAGGAGCTGCTGAGGGTTGTTCAGATGGAGACTCTTTTTCATTTTGTTGCTCGATGAATTTCATCACATCTGCCGATGACAAACCTGGAGGAGCTCCAGATGGATAAGGTTGAATGGAAATCGGTCCTGCGTTAGCCCCTTGAGCTTTCATGATCGTTTGCATGATCGACTGTTGAATCTGTTCAGGAGTGGCTGACGGATCGATCTCAATAATCTTAGGAGATCCTTCAGGAGCAGAGATTAGAGTGGCTGCAGGTGCTTTCGTGCTCTGTGGTGTATGAAGCAAACTGTTCCTAATTGATGGTGGAGATGGACTAGCAGCGAAGACATTCTTTGGTTGAGAAGGCTGCTGGAGAACCAAAGGCTGTTGTTGATTCTGAAGAGTCAAAAACTGTGTCTGTTGGACAACTTGTGGTTTCTGGGGTTGCTGTTGTTGTTGCCTCTGCTGCTGCTCAATTTGGAATGCATCTGCTGGGGAAACAGCTTTGATGATTTGAATATTCGGATTTGAACTTGGACTTGGTCCGATTATCATGGGAGCTCCTGTGCTGGAAACAAACTGAGGTCGAGGAGTAGGGCTGTTGTTCAGGGATTGAGGAGTTGAGGACATAAATATGGTTCTCTGAGTGGGTCCTGGTTGTGGGGTCGAAGACATGAAAATCTGCTGAGGTCTTGGAGTGGGGCTTTGTCCTCCGTATTGAGGTGCCTGAGTGGAGGACACCAGTTGGAGAATCTGATTTCCATTAGGACCTCCTGTGCTCATCAGAATGGGTCCTGGAGTAGGCGTCCCTGAAGGATGACGGATCATCACTTGAGGTTGTTGTGGAAGAGATGAAGGAGCAGGTCGTCCATAAGGCACAACGGTTGGCATTGGAGTGGAAGGCGAGGCGAAAAGCTGA
Source organism: Isotomurus palustris (assembly GCA_034696625.1). Taxonomy (NCBI): domain Eukaryota; kingdom Metazoa; phylum Arthropoda; class Collembola; order Entomobryomorpha; family Isotomidae; genus Isotomurus; species Isotomurus palustris. Next base: position 12,877 of record JAQGAD010001356.1, on the reverse strand, counting down.
GGAGCTCTTGTGGGTCCATTGAGGGCCTGTTGGATTGCTGCTTGTGGGTGTTCATTCCCATTCAAATTGTTGAGGACATTCATAATCTTATCCAACTCAGGAACATCGCTTCCTCCTCCTGTGATCACGTAAGTGTTCTTTCGACCATTTGCGTTGCTCTTGTCCGGTGTTTGGACGATGATAGTTTGCTTCCTCTTATTTCCTTGTTCGTAGCCTTGACCTGTGCTCTCTTCCTCCAGGCTGTTTGGACGAGGAGGATAAGGATAAGGTTGGTTGTGGAAAGGAGGTCGGCCTTGTCCTTGAGGAGGAGGTGGTGGTCCTCGAGTAGGTCCGTGGGGGGGAGGGGGTGGTCCACTTGGTTGGGGTTGTGGTGGTCCTCTTGTTGGGCCGTGAGGAGGAGGTGGAGGTCCACTTGGGTGTGGTCCATTTTGATACTGTTGTGGTGGAGGTCCACTTGGGTGTGGTCCATTTTGATACTGTGGTGGTGGAGGTCCACTAGGATTTGGTCCTCCTGGCCATTGCTGCTGAGGATGGTGATGAACTTGGTGGGGGAAAGGTCGAGGAGTTGACTGCATAATCTGTGGAGGCATCGGAGACGCTGTGCGGCTTTGGTCTGGTCTTGGAGTTGATTGGATTCCGAAGAGAGACAAAGCATTCTTGATTGGGTTCATCCGAGGTGGTTTAGGACTTGTTGGGCGTGGTCCACGTCCATTCATGTGCATTGGAGGATGAGGAGGTCCACTGGGAGTTGGACTGGGGAACGTCATCTGCGGAGGCCCTTGACCGATCTTTGACTGAATCTGAGGATTCATCATGTGAATCTGTTGTCCGTTTTGCATGTAGGTCACTTGAGTTGGTCCAAACTGACTGAACTGCTGTTGCTGCTGTTGTTGTTGATTATGTTGTTCTTGCAGAACAGGCAGCATGTGGTTCATTGTTTTACTCACAGCATTCTCCACAATTGATCCTATCATCCTCTGAATGTCCTGTTCCCCTTCAGATGGAGAAACAGAAGGGCCCATCTGACCCATCATTCCATTTCCAAACTGGCCAAAAGCGTTTGCAGCTCCGAAAGGCAGTCCACTTGGTCCTGGGTTTCCTAATCCGGAAATACTTTCAATGATGGAGTCCTTGGGCAACACTCCTTGGAGCATGTCTCGTGGAATAGGACCTCCTCCCGGGTACTGGCCTCCTAAGTGACTTTGATCCTGTTTCTCAGGCCCCGCCTTCAGCATCTGAAGAATGTGCATCTTCTGTTGCAAAGTAAGTCCTTCTGTGTTAAATATTTTCGTGTGATTTTGAACAAATTGTTGGTAAGACGGGTGGAGAATTGATTGAGCAGTTGGCTGCAAGTAGGGACTTCTACTTGGAGCAGGGGTAGTTGTAGTTGGATTGTTTGACAAGCCACTGTTCATCTTCGTTCCTCCTGGAAGAAGAATCTTCGTGAAACTTGGCTTTGGAGTGGACTCCTTTTGCTTCAGATTTGGAATGGGGATTTTCCCATAGCCAGTTGGCGATGTCATATCGTCAGGTGCGAGGAAAACTGTAGGCATGTTTTCTTTCGGAAGAGACCGTGTTCCATTGTAGAAAGGAAGTTTACTGGATCCTGCGAGTTTCTTGATGACTTCGCCAGCATCTGCTCCTCCTCTAACTGCTGCAATTCCTTCTGCCCTCATGAAGACGTAGATGGGCTTCTTCGGTGAAAGTTTGGCGAGAGTGTTGAGAGTATTGGAAACAAGTTTCTCCCTTCCACTGGAAACGGAAAGTGCTCTGTCCACTGGACCCTCTGCGTACGATTGACCCAGTTCTTGAGACTTTGTCTTCGCGAAATTTTTGATTTCTATTGGATCTGACACTCGAACTTGAGAACCCCATGGAGAGCCTTGTTCTTGAGCAAGTCCGTCGTAGTAATTCTTTCCGCTGGGTTTTTGATTGTTCTTGATTGGCGTGAGTTGGTGGTGAGCCATGGAATTCGGCCAGGAATCTTGCAAAGCGCCTGCTATTTGGGTGATTGGTCTTCGGGTGACTGCATCAGCAGTTCCTTGTCTTCCAACCTCCAGAAGTCTTCTACTACTCGTGTATCCATTGTTATTCAGCGATCCGGCGGAAGTTGCTGGTCCAACTTGTAAACCAACTTTTCCCTTTTGTGGCTGCTGATTGTTCAAGTTGATGGAGAGATGTTTGGAGGCAACGACTGTAGGCTTAGGATTTGGTGGATAGTTGTACCAATTCTGTTGCATTGGTTGACCAGACCTCTGGGAAAATTGGGAGTTTCGGGAGTTGCTGTTTGAGTGCGAATTGCCCATTGACTGTGCTCTGGATGACTGGGAATATCCGGAAGTATCTCGAGTGTTAGGGTTCCTTGCTCCGTGTTCGCTTTGTCTGTTTTGCTGTCCATTGTTGGAGGACTGATACATCATTCCTCGAGGGAGCGGACTCAGAGTTTCCTGACGGGAAATGACTCCTCCATGAACAGTTTGGTAGCTGGCTTGATTAGCAGAACGGTGTTGGAGAGGCCGTCCCCTTTGCCTTGTTTCAGCAGTTGGAACGTTTTGATTAGAATTAAAGTTGCTTCCACTAGAAGGACTATTGCTATTACTACTGCTGCTTGTACTTCCAAGGCCCCTAAGCGCTCCACCTCCATTGCTACTTCTTTGCTGAAGCGTCTTGGGTGCAGGCATATTTGGGTACCACAAGTTGCTCTTGGGGTTCCTGGAGTTTTTGTACGAAATCCATTGTGCATCAATAGACAAAGTGAAGAGAAGAATAAGGACTAGTCCCTCAGCTAGTGTCCTCGAGAAGGGTTCCTGAAACAATTCAAGCCATCACTCAGTATTTTTTTGCATGGGCTAAATCACAACTGGAGCATTTTATGACCCGCAGGCCCATAAGCGAGTACTCAATTACTATATTCATGAGTTCTATGCTAATGAATTTTGCAGACCAAATGAAGAATTAATTGGCGACGGACAGGCAGGCAAAGGCAACCTAGAAAGATAAAACTACGCGAATGCAGTGAAGTGGGTCACGGAAAGGTTAAACACGACTTGGTTGAAAAGGGAATTAGAGGGTATGTCTCGTCACATAGTTTACCACATTTTTGCTAAAGTTAAGGAAAAAAGTCATAAAGGCAAACCCAACTCTTGCTTGTTGCTTGTGCTTTGAAATCGGACAGTCAAAAGCACAGAATTCGGTGGTTGCTGTGTACGCACCCAGATTATGACAGAAACTCGTTTTTCACTAACTAGGGAAGATTTTTTTGAACTTCACAAAAAGTTGGAATGAATGTGAAGTGTATTTCTGATTAGATGGTGAGTAGGTTAAATTTTAGATCAATTATGTCACGTCTAAGTAAGCTGATAGCTGTACAGGTTATTCGTATAAACTTCTTATTTGCTTGAGCTGTTCATTTTGCATGGAGGGCCAAGTTCCGAATTTCAAGTAGTCGTACGCCTCAGAATGCAGTTGACTTGCTGCATGCTCACTGCGAAACTACTTTTATGCCTCGAATGAATTGATGTGTTATTATTTGAGTTCATTTTTGCTTGAACCCTAGAGAAACAAGAATGAAAGAGATGTGAACACTTTTTTCTGACATTAATACCTGTTTGGCTTCTTCTCGTTCTATATTTGAGGTTGATCTTAATGTTTTTTTTTTCTAACAACATGAAGTAGTCATTTCCAAGTGATGAATCACAGTCATTCCACAAAAAATACTGGTTTCGATTTTAGCGAGTTTACGAAATACACACGTAAAAAGCCTCCTACAGCTTACGATATTGTGCTCAGATGGTACGCATTATGCTCGGAGAATTTTAATTAGTCGGATGCTGCTAAGACTTTACATTCCCAAAACTTAGAAGAAGTGAGCACCGCGAGCTTTTTGGATTAGAAATTGGTCTGGTTAAGACTTAAGTTGTGTTATTACAAATTCACTAATGATCTCCTCGACAGGAATCAGGAGATGAGCAAGGATCACTGATTAATTGTGATTTGTATACCAGCTTGACTGGGTGTTATCTTAATCAAGTAATTGCATTAAAGATCTACTGCTGAGAATGAAAACTTGATAGTGGACTGTTCCACTACAAATACAGACGGGAAAAGTTTTGTTTTGAAACAAAATGTTTTTGAATCCGTGAACGTGATCAACAGAAAATCACATTCTCAATTTTTAACTTTCAAACTTCTGTAGAAGCCTATAGTTAAGTTAGGGAGTATACTTTGCTTAAGGTGCTGATCAGCGAAAGTGAACTATAAGTTTATTAAGTTCATTCAGATACGTGAGCACTCTTGTATCTGTCTGTAAGCAATATTTTTTCTGTTCTTGTGGAAAAAAATTAAATACCTCGATTCGTTTACAACTGTCAATAAAGTAGCTCTACCAATAAAGCATTGAACATCAAAAGGAGAGAAAGTAAAACTACAGACTGAAAATATAGTTCTCGTATTTTTCAGGCCAAACGTACAGCAATACGTACCCCAGTTCTTGACAAGAAGGAAAACTGCTTGATTTTTGAGAGACACCAGAATTCACTAGATAAACATTTACAAGTATTTTGGTGTCTAATCCTGCAGATGCTTTATCTCGAAATGCGCAAGCAAACACCATGCAGGAAACGGATGTGGTTTACATACTTTAATTGATAATTATTTAAGCATTCTTCCTTTGATCTCTTTCCTAGTCGTCTGAAAAAGCCGAAACATTTTCTCTTCTCATTCAACAGCATTTAGCTGAATTAGTTTTATCTCGGGGATCTTGATGACGATTTTCTTCAATAGCTGATGATTCAACTTAAGAATGACGGGGTTGGTCAACAGCATACTGAACAAACCTGGTATTAGGCCAGTCCATACTTCATGCGTAATAATTTGATATTAATTTATTTGTCAGAAAAATATGTTTGTAATCCATCTTTTGACCCACACCCAAGAGGGCTGTCAAGTAGGTAAGAACTGTCGAGACACAATATCTCTTCTTTCTCTCGAAATTAATGATACATCTTTAAGAACGTGAGAAAATAATGAAATAATGAGACAAGTAGCCAGGTAGGTCGAATAATGAAACACATAATGCATGTTAGTGTTAAGTATTCTGTGTACAACAGTGTTAATAAATAATTGTCAACTTACACCATACTCGAATCCTGTTCCTATTTTCTTTTGTCACCTTTCGTAAAATGGGTATTTAATTTCAGAAAAACTGCATTGGCTTAGGTAACTGACATTTACGGCCTTAACATGAATTTAAGAGAAGTGTTTGCATAGGTGCGATCTAAAATTAAACTCATTGAGGCTTTTTCTTCTGTGCAAAAGTACCCCACCTACAGTCACCCTGTTATTAACACTGCCTAAAACTGCAAATAATTATTTAAAATTCCATTTAAAAGCTGCCGGCTGGCTATCTTACACTTTTTCATTTTCTAGAATCAGGTTTTTACTTGCAATTTTGGGTATTTAAAACAATTTTGTTTTGAGACTATCACATAATTCTACAAACACAGTTCTTCTGACCTCTTGGCGTAACTTAGGTTTGGTCAAATTAGCACCTGCTTAAGATTGAAGAATGTGGGAAAGTTGTGGTCTGCTGATAAATACAATAACATTAGGCTAAATGTTACAGTGATGCCACAGATTCTAGTTTAATCTCTGCATAATCATAACCAAAATTTAGTCATCATTCACGGGAATTTCAAGCAAGCAATGCTTTATCCTGAAATATTTAATTGGGTCAATCATTTGATTCGAGAGTGAATGAAGATGAAGAGTGTAGGCTGATGACATCTTGCTAATAATTTATTCAAAATCCTAAATATATAATAGCCTTTAATTATAGGCGGAGAAAACCCTTGAAGACTTTTTATTACCTGGGTTAATAGTTTTTGACATCGCCCTTATTACTCTCACATTCGATCATTTTACTTATTCTTTATGACATCATGACTGAGGAGAATCCTGTTGACTGTCAAAGTTGTAAATTGCGAGAAGTATAACAAATTATGGGACGTTTTTTGCATAGGAATGAGCTAATTTTTGTGTAAAAAATGATCGAGTTTTTAAAGGTTCACTTCACGAATTTGCATAAAATGAAACCTAATGTAACTTGTTTGAGTGAGCATACTACAATTAATTTCATTTGGATATTCTGGCTAAGTAACCTTTGTGTATTAAAGGGTATGACGAACATAATTGTATCAGTTATTTAAATAAGAATGTCTATATTACGCTGCTTTCATTGAACCTAACTGTTCCTGTTTTGCATCTCTGCATAATCTCAATTATTACGTGCAGAGGGGATCTGATAAATAATCCGTCCAGTTCAAGTTCAGTCTGATGAGGAAGGATAAGGAAAAACACGGCACCATCATCATCTATCTATCTATTTTAAAAGCTACCTACAGCAAGACCATAATGGGAACATGAACTAAAAATCGCCATAAGTCTGGGCTCCGAAATTCCTGAAGGAGGTTAAGGTTGAGTGAAAAAGTGCAACTCATTCATCGCTGCGGTGGTGAAAAGTAGTGAAAAGTAAAAAAGCAACGAAAGTGGGTCGGATTTGTGTGTCGTAATGTTTATTGGGTGTTAGTCAATGGTCAACTATGTAATTTGTGGATTTTAGGAAACTTTGGTGTGACTGTGGGTTAGCAAGCGAGGTCAAGTGTATTTTTTGTGCGAATAGATGTGTTTGCCAGATAGACAGGGAAGCACAGAGAAATAAGGAGAGTCCCGTTAGAAGTCCCACTCAGGATCAAGATCCAAGACAGGTTTTTCTCCCTGAGTCCTGATTCCTTCGTTGTGTAATGGATGCAGAGGTGATATTCATTGCATGTAGACCAAATGTTGGTCAACTTGGGTACAATCAGTTACTCATTAATGGCCAAATATGAGGATGATATAACGCGAAGGAATCTCTTCGATTGCATACAAAGTTGAATTCATTCAGACTCCGGCAAGTCGCTGCATCGTCTCACTAAACCAGGATCTTCCCTTTTCCCAAAAAACCTGCACCTGAGTTCACTCAATCTCTCAGGTTTGGTTACATGACTTACATGCGAAACCTTTGGTGTGGCTTTCCTACTTAGGAGCTTGGATGAATTTCGTAATGAGTTCAAATGTTTGCGAATTGAATTTCGAATAATGAAATATGATAGTTGACCGCAACAATAACCCACATCATGACATACGTAGATTATGTTAAAGGTGAAAGCATTCTGTCACCTCGTGAATTATTTAAGCTCTTGTTTATGGATTTTTGTTTAACAATATTTTATCAATAATTAATTAGAATATTCTAGCTTTGAAGACAGGTGAGGGGACTTCCGGGGTAAGTTTTGTAACACTAATGATTGCAAGGTTGAAGGTCCAATGACAATTTAATAGCGAAGCAACGAAGCAAGAATCAGAAACGAACTCAAATTCTCATAATGCGAAGAAAGTAGTAACAATTGCTTTCACTGTTCTTTTTAAACTCCTTAATGCGGATTTAACTCTTTGTATTTCAATGAATAAAATGAATAATTTCAACTTACCTTCCTGTTGGAAGGCATCTTCGTTTCCGTTGACTTGAAGGGTTTACTCGTAGCGTAATTCTTGTTGAAGAACCATTAGATTACAAAATCCATATTTTACTAAAGGCACTGCTCGTTGATTGTGTATTCAGAAATGGCTTAAAATCCTTAAGCCATTGTACACTTTTCGACAAAATACGGAAGATTATTTGCACTCTAAGTAAATAAACAACCGTTTAGTACTTTTAATCGGATTTAACTTCAGCTCGAAAATGATAAGTACGAAGTTATTGTATCCTAAGCTGCTTGTAGTGTACACACAGCACTGTCACTTTCTTACGGAAAAGTCCTTCTGTCAGATTAATCAGACTGTTCTTTTTTCTCACTGGCCTGCAAGGATGAGGAAGTTGTGATGAGGAGGGTTGAAGTGTAAGTAAAAGATAGCGTGAGATATTTGGTGAAAAGTCATGCAGTAGGTGAAGGTGAGAAATGAAGGGGCAAGATTAACCCCAAAACTCGTGATGATGAATTCAGACTTCTGTATTGTCCAAGTGACCAAGTAGTCCTGCCTTCCCCTGGGTCATATCCTTATCCACTGTAAGACAACGCATGCATCTCAAATCTTAGTTAGTCATTTTATTATCAGTGGTTGGGGCTCAAGATGACCGAACTATGATGATGATACTCCCTGTAGCAAAGGAATACTTTGAATACGTATGAAATGAACTGTTTTTAAACTGGTTTCACAACGAAAGAAGAATACAGTTTCATCACTAGAGATTCTCTTGCATTCCTCATTCAGCATTGACTGAAGAAGCTGGTATTTCTTTTTAAGATCGTTGTTTGATTGTCTCATCCTGGTTCTTATATATTAGTTAGTTACTAGCAATAGTTAGCTTTACCTATTGAAATATTCTAAATATCGTACTTGGGCACGTTAAGCTACACGAAGAAATCATCCTACGTGATTGTAATTAAAATTCAACCTGGAGGTACCTAAAAGACCACTTCGATTCAACAAACATGACCAGCCAAATAAAAGAAAATATATTTGTAGTTAAGTTTGAAAAGTAGATTCACAACTTAACAAAGCTATCCACTCCAACATTTAAATTGTACATTACTCCGATTATTATGTAGGATAAAAGATTCACGTCTTTTTCTAATTTGTAAACAGACATACGTTGAAATAGAAATTTTTATACTTTTGCATTCTTACAGTTCTTTCACAGGTTGGAATGAGGCTGAAAAAAGCGAAAGAAAATGAACGCAATTTTATGGGGAAGGTCATTATGTTCGTTACTGTCAGTGAAATAAATACGGATGTACTTCATCTGACAATTTTCTTGTGGCTTATATCACCTTAATTGACGTGTAACAATAAATGCCCGTAAAGTTGGTTGATAACTTGATAACAATAAATTACTTGTGCTCATTTATCCATATTATGATTCATACATACTGACTAGAAAATACTAGAAATGAGATAACACTTGATGATATTGTTACTCTGAAGATATGATTTATCCACAATTAGCTTTCATTGTTGGCGATACTCTTTGACTGGGTTACGAAGAAGAGTCTGGGGGCTTCGGGCCTTTTGCTTCGATATCTAGTTTCTTTGTGGATAGCGTCTCAGCATCTTGTATTGACCACGTATTGACCTAATTAAGGCGTATCAAAATATTAACGCCAATATTACTCTAGTTGATATCTTTATACAACCATCTAATTTTTGTAAGTTAGCTGAAATTATTCTGTTTTCTATTAACCTGTGAGCCTAAAGCTTGGTCCATTATCATATTAATCAAATTTAATCTTCTCTTCCATAAGAACCGTTCGAAGTCCAATGAGTTGAGATCTTTGAATATTTCAGAATGCAGCTTTGCTTGCCTACAAATTTAATTCAGTTTTGAAGTTTGCTTGACTATCAGTATTGCATATTTATTAGAAGGAATGTCGAACTGTCTGAAAACATACTCAGATCCTTTAGTTAAGGGGAAGTATTTCCAAACTGGCAGTTCACTGTTCCCTTGTTGTTCCAAAGCTACTCTCCAGTATTCCTCTAAAATAATATTGCATTGCTATTTATGTTGTAACTTCAGAAAAAACGGACAAAATTCTATAAAACATTATCGGGTTGCATCAATGATTTAATCTTTGTGTCACCGTCTATGGTCTCATCAAAAGACAGCTTCAAGGCATCAAAAATATGTTCATGTTCCTCAGCTAACTGTGCTGCTTTCTTTTTCTCTGCTTCAGCCTCTGACAATGAGATCTGAAAGTTGTCCACGAGTACAGCAACAAACAGACTAGATAATTCAATTCAATCGCAATTTGACACAGAATCTAAGGATGTTTAAAGACTCCAATATTATGACTTATGGCACTTACTTTAGGAACACGAAGTATTCAATGACAATATACGCGAACAGATAGAAAAACATGGTCCAGTACATCAACGAATCAGGTTCACCAACTCCTTGCAGCAACTCAAACCAATCGTCCAAAGTCAACAGTTGAAACAATGTGAGAAATGCTTTCCAGATTGATCCGAAGAATTTAGGAAGCTGTTCGAAAAAAAGTCCTCTTCCAATTACAGCAAAAACAACTGTGTGTAGGTAGAAATAAGACGACAAAACATATGTACTACTTTAGCTCTGTACAGTTCATGTAATTATGTAGGCTTTTTCGTCTTTACACATGAATAAAATCATCAGCACTGCAATGGAACCCATCGATAACATTGATTGGAACATTGTGGCCACTACAACTTGGAGATTCGGAAGAAACCTAGTCAAAATGTGTTGTGCAAATGAGTAATGATTATCCATAATCCATAATGATCAAAGGTTTGGTGAGCTTAGCTCTGCAATTACTTAATAATTCGGATCAATCTTAGAGCTCGCAAGGCCTTAAAAAACTTGAAGTAGACGTTGTCAGTGATGTCTGCACTTAACGCAAGAGATTTGGTTATAAGATCAACGGTGACCTCCCTGTAAACTCATTCATGAATGATATTGTGAAATACTGTTGAATTTCGAAGAGATTGTCAATTTGTCTACTTACATCAGGTGAACTATGATGATTGTCAAATCCAACAAATTCCACGCCTCCTTGAAGTAATCTCCCTGGTAGATTGTGATTTTTAATATTGCTTCCACCACAAATACAGCCATGATACATGAATCCAACACGTACAAAGGAAATGCTGCAATTTAAATAGAAATGTCATATTTGTTTGGTTAGCTTAGTATTGCAGTAGTCACTAACCCCAGCGGACAGAAATGCTTTCAAAAGTCATTAAGAAGATTCCTATCGTGCTGATAATAATCGTTACAAGCAGAACCCGGTTGAAAAAATCGCTCCTAATAAATTCATACAGCATTTTTCGCCTCTCATCTGCACTCCGAAGGTACTTTTCCCGACTTTTCTTCTCCTCGAATGCTTCCCGTAAAGCATTCTGCTCTGCTTTATCCTTGAAGGTATTTAAAATTTTAATTACATAACTATTTTTTCTTTAGATTACTCGGATTCGTTTACTAACATCACACAAGTTTAAAATCTCCTCAAACTCGTCTTCAGTAATGACATTTTTTGCTTTCAGGTTATCCTTTAATTCTTTCTTCGTCCGAGCTAAACCGTCCAGACCGTCTGCTGATTCGATTTTCCCTGTTGGAATTGGAATCATTTCCTCTTTCGAACCCCTCTCGTCTGCTTTTCTCTGATAAAGTACGTCTAAATTTGCAGCAGAGCCTCTCCGCGACGCACTTGCTTCTGCTGATTGCTTCGTACTCGTTCGACGATCCCGTTGTTTTGCTTCTTCAGGGCTGATTATTTCCTCAAAGTTTATGTTGTCTTTCAGCACCTACAAATTGGCGTTAGTCACTGGTTAGTCACTTGCGTTTGTTTTTGATTTTTGAGCACATTTTACTTACTTGAAGCTTTTGATGTTCACTTCGTAAGCATTTTAACATCTCATGGACTCTGGCTTTATGCACGAAGTTCTGTGCATTCAGAAAATGTTATGTTAATCTGGTCCTGATTGAATCAAAATCAACTGCCCGATTATATTTCAAAACGATGTACCTTCCACCGGCTGTCGAGCTCAGCTTGTGCGTATCTTTGGTATGCTTCGTCCTGCTTATCATCTTGGTCACTGTCGGCAGGCATTCTGATGAGCTTCTATTAATGCTGCATTCAATAAAACATCAAAACCAATATTGTCCGTTTTTTTACCTACGCACCTGATAGGCAGTGTAGACTGTAGACTCTTCAGGGAAAGTTTATTCTCATCACTACTTCAAAATCAGCAACGAAAGTAACATAAAAGTCGCTAAGTAATAAAAGCTGCTAGAAAACAAAGAACAGAAAGCGAACAAGGAAAGTTGCGCAATCTCTGCAAGAGAGATAAGGAAACACATTCAATTAAAGACAAGTATCTCCAAAGCTGTAACACAGGTGGAGTGAAGAAGAGTTAAAAAGATCTTGTAGTGAAGCATGCCACCTTTAACTTTAACTATCTTCATTTAACAGTCAAGCATGCATTTCCTTTCTTCTAATTTAAATCTGTAAGAGTCGCATTTATAAGTTCATGCACTTCTTGCGGCATTCAGAGCATTAATTTTTTAATGTCGCACACAGATTTTTCTGCTGATGACAGTGTTTTTCCATGATTTTAATGGTTCGGGTCGTGTATCATGTTTTTGTTCATTCAAACCTTTTAAAATGAAATAAAACTTAGCTAACAATAACCAACGACCGTATTTACAAGCTGTAGATATTAAATACTTCAGCTAGGGTTCAGATTCTTTGTTGGCTTGTTTGTGTCAATGCTGGTTATGCTTCTGTAAAGCTTCCAAAAAATTCGTCTTTGGACTTCCTCATTGAACTTGTTTACCGATAACACTCTTTATTAAGCCTAATGTCTTAAGTACAGAAAAAAATAGTGAAATAGCATCGTATGAAATTCAAATACCAGCACACAATATCAAAGATCCCGATGAAACAAAATACTCATACTCATAATTTGGAGCTGGAAAACATAATCAAATCCTTGGATTATGTATTGTTAAACGATCACAATAAGTCTGAGTTCAATATGAGTTCATATTGCATGCTTTGCAATATTTGGCTAAGATGTTAATATTCGTATGTATACAAGATTCGATGTCGCTCATCCCGAAATAAGTTTTAAGTGAAGCAGCACACGGCCTATTTTATAACATTTTTTCAACTCCCAAGTCTCAGACGTAATATTTTTTTCGTGTGCAAGGTTAGTTTTGGTACGAAATGACATTGTGCAGGAGCAATGAAAATAAACGTGCTTTGATTTAACCATGCTACGACATCGGTTTCCTGCTTTAAGA
>JAQGAD010001355.1:0-20495 GCA_034696625.1 Isotomurus palustris | reverse complement strand
CCTGAGGCGCTGCAAGAGTGGGGAATCGACCCTCCGAAGGGAATCCTGTTCTATGGTCCACCTGGCACTGGAAAAACGCTCCTCGCAAAGACTCTGGCAGCAGAGACAAGCAAAATCGGCGGAAAACGCGTCTCCTTCTTTTACCACAAGGGAGGCGAGAGCTTTTCGATGTGGTTTGGGGAAACCGAACAAAAACTCAAAGCCCTGTTCGCCAGCGCCAAGAGACACAAACCTTCCATCATCTTCTTCGACGAGATCGACGGACTCGCTCCTAACAGAAGCAACATCGTTTCCGGTCACACCTACACCGCTGTCGTTACAGCGCTGCTGGGACTGATTGACTCCGTCAAGAGAGGAGAGGTTTTCATAATCGGTGCTACCAATAGGGTAACTATTACAACAGTGAACCATGCCCTTCACTGGAAAGCTTCTCATGGTTTCAATTTATCAGGTTGACGCCGTGGACCCCGCTGTCCTTCGACCTGGCAGGTTTGACAAAATTCTCGAGTTTTCGCTTCCCGACGAGGCAGGTCGCGAAAAGATACTCCAAGTGAAGACGAACGACTGGAAGCGCTGCCAACCTTGTGAGGATCTCATGAAGTTTCTTGCTAAGTCGACTGTGGGATACACCGGAGCTGATCTCGCTAAATTGACACAGGATGCCGTGTACTCCGCTGGTACTCGATGCGAAGCGATGGGTTTGTCGATAGTCACTGTGATTAAGGAAGACTGGACGAAAGCGATGGCTGAAATGAGTCATTCGCCGACTGCCGTCTTTGGATCCTCGTTGACTGTGTTCCAACCGCTTCCTCAACATTTGCTTCCGTTTGTTGGTCCGAGAGTGAAGGAGGTCATCACTGCAATGAGACCCTTTCTACCTTATGAGATAGGCGAGACTGGTGATAACTCGGAAGTCCGGATCTGTCTAGGTATATCTGCCTTCAAGATTACACAAATAATTTATTGAATTATATTGTTTGCTAAATAAATAGAATGATTCCAATGTGCAGGAACGAAGACTTTCTTGTTATTTGAGTTCGATCTTGCCATGAGAGAATTCCTCCACTTTGTTGTGTCACGAGGAATTTTAGCCGAAAAAGAAATAAGTGACTTCTCCGTTTATGAACTCTCCGTTAATACGCTGAATCCTGGTCCTGAAGGGGGAAGTATGATGAGCTGTGTGGAAAAGGTGGTGGATCAGGTTGTGAACTCAGCCAAGCCTTCAATTCTCTTCCTGCCCAATTTGGACATCCTGGACAAAGGTATCGATGAGGAAAAGAAGATTTATAGCTTCTACGCCCAACTGGAACGTGTAAAAGGACATCGGAATATGATATTCGCCACTGCTTGCTTTGAAGTGGAGCTCAGCAGCCTTCGCCCGGAATTGAAGACTCTGTTCGGAGATGATGACGGACGCAAGAATAAGTTGAAGGTACTTATGACAATTAAGGTGGTGATGTGTGATTGGAGTTGTGCATGATCATTTGCTGAACTACTTGCAGTTGCGGGCTGCCAACTCAAAGGAACGGAGAGAGTTCTTTTCGCAGCTGTTTCGCAGTAATGAAGACCGGGAAGCTGTTTACCAAAAATTGGAGATGGTTGTGGATGCAACGAAGGATGGTCAGCCGGAAGAGCTGATTAGGTTGTACAAAGCTTTCAAAAATAAGTTACAAACTGTCGAAGGAGACGTAAAAAAAATGAACGACCAAATGGGCGAACTTCTGGACCGATATGAAAAAAACAAATTGATAAATTGAAAGATGTGTGTAATAATATTATTATCTTAATAAGTGTGGAACATTTTCCGTGATTTGAACTAGTTTTTATTATACACGAACAAATTAATAGTTTAATGTGTCAATAAATCTTAACATGAGTGTTGATAATTCTTTTAAATCGACTTGAACTTTTCTAGAGTGTAGTAAATTAGAATTTCAGGAGTTTTACGTAAGACCGAAAAGATAATCGACACCATGCATGTCATTTAAAAGTTTGTAGCCTTTGGTAGCCAAGAATGACTTCAGATCTGTCCGCTCCGTCTCAGTGAACGTATGAACTTCCGTGAGGATGATCTACGTGGAGTAATAATTTGCTTGGTTATCGCTATGGTCATTTTTAATTTTCAGAAACAACTTGAATATTTACCTTGATGGGAATCTTGTCAAATGGATAATTCTTCAATACTCCTATTTCTGCTCCTTGCACATCCAAGCTGAGGAAATCTATTTGAGTGAATTCCCCAGTGGCAGCGATGATTGAATACAACGGGAAAGACGGTCTCTCGTACTCAACCCAAGTTTTATTCTTCATCCAGTCGATTCCGTGGACCTTCATTTCGTCTAGGCTAAGTGGCTTGTTGATTTGGGCACTGGCAGGCCATTCTGGAGCTGAGAAGAACTTCACCTACACAGAAAATCATAACAGCATACGAATACGTGATTATAAGTTTGGACAACAACTCTAATTAAGTACTCATTTAGTGTAAACTTACAGAGCCACTGCCCTTAGACGTAGAAAGACACACATCTGCAATCCATGCTTTACGATTTTTGGCTCTGAGTTTCGGAATTGTCTGTGGATTACACTCCACCAGGATTCCCTTCCAACCCATCAACTCCAACTGAAGCGTATTTGAAGCTGCTTCGCCATCGTAGGCTCCAGCCTCGATAAATACTCCATTTTTCTGAAATTGTAAATTCGTTTTTTACCGAATTTCATCAACATAAATATTAAATGAATTCGAAAAGCGCTCACGGTTGTGTATTCCTGAATCATTAAGCTGAAAGTATTTGCATGATTGCCTCCACTAGACAAATTGTAGGCATCTTTGGAAGGAGGTGTCAAATGTTTGGTTCGTATGAGATCTATCAGAGTGGAGTCACTTTGATCTTGAGTAGCAGGCGGAACTAAAGATAACTGCTCAGAGGTTTGTAAAATATGACTGCTAGGGAGAATAAAGTCTGTTGTTGTATCAGAAGTCCACAAAACTAGTAGGCATATTGTAGACGTGACGGCTAAAATTAAAATGTACGGTGATGGTCCTCGATATCTTGTAAACATTTTGGGAACTGCCGTGAATTAGCTGGGAGGCTAATCTCTGTTATTAAGTCCTGCTTTGCTTAGAAGAAACTTATTTTAGTTAACAGCAATCCGAATTTACTTAGTATGAAAAAATTCTGTAATTATATCACTCAGAAAATGTCTCCAAACTGTTCCGAGTAATTCTCCGCATTTCGATACTAACAATAAGAAAAAATAATGGGTGTAAATCGCTGTTAAAAGCACATAAAAATGAATTTTTTGTGGCTAGTTTGTATCAATTTATTTTTCAAGTAATTACGGTGAGTTACCTGGTTTGCAGTTACATGGAACACCCGTGAGTTGCCGTTGTAATGAGAATGCGCGGTAGCTGCTACCACTGAGAAAATACTAACAGAAGTTTCTTCTAAGAAAAGCAGGACATAACGTTGAGTTAAAAAGTATATTGGTATCAACTGTTAAATTGAAACAATATTAGAGTAATAGGCGACGTCGACGACACTTGAACAACTTCGATGAGTTTGTTTCCCAGATAGTGTATGCGATAGCCGAGTAATGAGGTCATTACTCGGCTATCGGATACACTAGTTCCCAGATGCCAGATACACCCAGCAAAGGACATCAATTCGGCTTGATGACTTTTTCAGGACAGCATAAGTTCTTCGAACTTTTGACTTGCTATTAATATTTCAATAGATTTTTACGTGATTTTTTTAAACATAAACTTTTTAAATGCGAACTAGACGAAAAAGGTTGTGGAATTTACTTAATCAGCAGAACCAGAAAGGTTGTACTTGATACTGGCATCGCTTACTTTACGAATATTTGATAGCTTATTTCACTGTAATAACTTTGCACGTATGGAGTTTAAAAAGGTCTGCCTGTCCGTCTGTCTGTGATCTGCCTATTCGAATTAGTCCAACTAGACGCGTATAGTAATACATGGAACTTTTACCTTTCGTATAGGAGTGGAAAGCTGAGAAGAAAACAATTGAGCTGTATTTGTGTTAGCAGCATACATTAACATAGACGGCTGTTCGTTTGTTTCATGGGTTTTCATTGTGTCTTATTCTAGGATGGCAGTTAAATAATGTGGATTATTGTGGATCTGTTTTATATTTGCTTAGTTGTTATTGGTCTTATTCAATAGATAGTTGTGTGAGTACCTTAAATATTTGAAACTGACTAGAGAATACAAGAATTATTTGGATACTATTACCATAAATTGTAAAATGACATAATACTAGGGATTGCAACGAAGGATGTGGTGAAGGTGAAAAGTGATATAATTTACATGCTGATGGTCAATGCACAATATGCACAAATGGTGGATTCTATCCAACGGTATGGTCAACTGAGAAGCTATTCCACTTAAAATAGGCGATTAAAGGAATTTCTTACATTTCTGACAGCATCATACAACAATTTTCTGTAAAAGTACATTATGCGTTAAATGACTAGTTTATTTTTTCTTATGGATGCTCAAAAATTCTCTAATAAAGCTGAATAGATAAAAAAATAATGGCTGATTTTCTCCATTTTCAATTTGATATTTGTGACAAATGATATAGGGAAATTATATGTAGTTTTGTATGAGATATTTTATTATGTAATACATAGTGAATATATATTTATTATCTATGAATTCTATTTTGACAGATTTGACACTGCAAAGCAACACGAACAGGAAGTGTCTGATTTTATCATGCGAACCAAATCAAAAATTAGCTATTACAGAGATTCTTCTCTAGTCAGTAAATGGTAAGTTATAATTCTGTTTTGAACTTGGAATAGTAGTGTTAGCTGAAAATGAAGAACAGTCTGAAGGCATCGCTTCTGGTTCTTTATTGGCAGTGTGGTATTTGCATTTCATGTTGAAATATTGGGAATTTTGTGGTTTTCGAGCTTAGTTTGTCTGGAGTATACTGAATATCTATTACAGGTGCAGTTGCGTCACAGACAAATTCTTTATTTGGTAATGGAACTGTTGAAAGAACTCACGTTGAGGTGAAAAACATTCTAATTCCTTCAAAAGCCGACGTAAAATTTTTCAACTTCAGAGAGATCAGGTAAATAAATCAGAAATTCTGCTTTGATACAGAATCTCGTAGTAACTGATTTTGTTTTCTAGCGGAGGTTCTTGGGAGTGGATCTCTCTGAATCCCGAGAATTTAAAAGTATCGAAACTCAATTCAAACATTCCTTACAAGATTGCTATTCATGGTTTCCTGTCTAATTGTTCTTTTTCGCCTCTCACTGTTTTAAAAGGTGAGTTGAAATCAGAAGACATTGATTATTACTGACAACGAAATTTATTATTTAAATTAAACGTATTGAAATAATTGAAGCATACGCCAAGCAGAAAGTCAAGGCAAACCTAATTTGTGTTGACTGGAGTGCCCTTGCAAATCCAGTCGTAGACTTCTCGGCAGCAAATGTTTTTCATTTACCAAAGGCTGTAGAAAACACTCGGTTAGTAGGCGAATCAGTCGCAAGTTTTATTATAAGACTTCTTCAAACTGGATATTCCAGTGGAGCTGGAAATATTCACCTTATCGGTCACAGCTTGGGAAGTCATGTTGCAGGAGTTGCTGGACATTCGATTTTAGTAAAGCGGAAAAGTAAAATTGGTCGCATTACAGGTAGGCAGGAGTTTTCGATTTAACATTTAATTGTTGAATGTAAGATTTACTCAACTACAATATTGTATTGGGGAACGAATGTGCTAATGTGCATTTAGGATTGGACCCAGCAGTTCCAATTTTCTTTCCCAAGGATTTTGCAACTAAATTAAATAAGAATGACGCCTCATTTGTTGACGTGATTTACACGAATATGGCCAGATTTGGAGTGAAATCAAATGTAGCTCATGCAATTTTCTTACCTAATGGGGGAATCTTCCAACCGTTCTGCAAAACGGGGGATCTAGTGAAAGATATTTCAGAAAGTGTCATTGGTAGCGTATAAATTTAATTCATCTCGAAGCTAATCAAAATGTGACTTTTATATCTTATAGCGTGTCTGTTGCAGGTGAATGCAGTCACAGTGCAGCTGCAGATATCTTTGCTAAATCCATTCAAGAGAAAATAAAGGCGTGCAGGTGCAAATCATGGGTTCAATTTGCCTTTAAATCTACCAAATCGGTATGTCCAGTTAACAAAGCTTCGTTATTTGGAGACAAGACCCTTTCAAAGTAAGAAACCTTAAGACTGAATTTTGACTAGTATTGAAGCTACATTGATTAATTTTTTAATTCATAAGGTCCAGTGGCAAGTTTTGCCTGCGTATTAAACGTCTGTAGTCTATAGAAAAATTTTATTAAAATATTTTATTACAAGTTTCAATACTTTTGATTGCAGGATATTTTTTCTCTTGTTCGTGTTGTAAAAGAATCATGAGCTAAGCATTTGTTGTTCAGGACAAGAATTTGCGTGACGATATTTGAGGTGGTGGAGTCCCATAGGTCACTCGATACAATTCTGAGGTAACGTCTGAAGATACGATCAAGTGTCCTTTGTTGTCGAAGACGGCATTTACAGGTTGTCTACAAGCGCCATTGCAATTGCCGTTGACTAGATCTTCTTCGTAAATGACGGAAACCAGTTCTCCTGTAGGTTCTCCTGTTTCTGAGTTGAAAGGCAAGACGGAGACTTTGTATCCGTAGAATTTTGGGTTGTCCATCAACTCCGTTGCATGGAATGCAATAAACGCTTCTCCCAACGCTTCACATGGGAATGAACCTTCAGTTTTACTGCAAACATCGGACTTATCGTAGAACTGGATTCCAAGAGGAGCTGTGTGTGATGGTATAGCCAACACTGGAGGTTTATTCTGCTCACAGGATAGTTAATTGTTTAGCGACAAACCAAGTGACAATACTGTACTTCAGGCAAAGGCTGTACTTCAACTACCGTACGTTGTTAATGTTCTGGCACCAATCATCTGTGTAGATGGATTCGTTAGTCATGAAGTTATTGTCCACAAACTGAGTGTTCGCTGCGTAGTTTTGGATCAAATACGAGCTGAAACAGTACGGATATCCGTAATGGGCTCCTACCGGTCCATCAATTCGATTTAACTCTTCTGCAGGGTTATCAAATGACAAGTCTCCCCCCAAATCTTCTCTGTTTGGAATGGTTATTCCGTTGTCCACACCCCACAGGACACCTTTGGTATCGAATCC
Organism: Isotomurus palustris; assembly: GCA_034696625.1. Taxonomy (NCBI): domain Eukaryota; kingdom Metazoa; phylum Arthropoda; class Collembola; order Entomobryomorpha; family Isotomidae; genus Isotomurus; species Isotomurus palustris. The sequence goes on along the minus strand of JAQGAD010001355.1, from coordinate 13,273 downwards.
TAATCCCACACTGTTGCGCAGTCCCAACGCAAAAACCTACTCGAATAAACAGTTACGAATTCGAAACAAATGATTCTACAATGCGTAAAGACTAAACTACGTCTAAAAGTTGAATCGTTATATACCTCCCCATCTTCGTAGTTAATTCCTGCAGAAGGGACATTGGAAATGTTGTATCGCAGAATCCTTGCGCGAGTGGAATCCAGGTCAACATCCCCGTAAGAGCCAATTTGAACGTACAGCAGTCCAGCAGTGTCGAAGAGTATGGTTCGTGTGATATGCGGACCTCCATCATCAGGAATGTCTGAGATGACAACTTCCATGGAAGAGTTGTCCACTGGACGTCTCTGGCCTGGAGTGTAAGGCCATCGATAAACTGCGAATGCACTGGACGCATAAAGGTATCCAGAAGAGTAGGCGATTCCATGATTTAAATTCAGCCCTGTTCCATTTAACAGAACTCCTTGGGCAACTTGGACTGACCCATTGACCAAAAGATCCGGTTCATCGTACACGAAATAGAAGTTCGGTTCTGCTGCATGTGTCGACACCAAAATGTCACCCACTTCGTCAACGATAATTGATCTTGCCAAAGGAATTTCTGCGTATAGCTGATGATAAAATGGAGGGTCTGAGACAAAAACAGCGAAGTTGGGACAAACGAGTCCAAATAAAATAGCTACAGTGAAAATTCTAGTCTTCATTTTGATGGGACTTGGTGAGATGGAATTAACTCTTAAATACGAATTCAGAAAGAAGTGCAGTGCTATTTATTTGATTTACTCGGAAGCATATCACCATGCTTTGAAATTTACAGGCAATTAATCAATGTTATCAATGAAGGTCAAGATAATCTGTACCGAAAAAAAATTGATGTGATCTTATCAATAAGTTATCACAACAATCAACTATTGAGGGATCGAATATCTGGAATATTCACCTAAAATTAAAGCATAAGTTAAAGCGTGTAATAAGTCGTGCAATCAATAGAGAATGGTACGAGAAGATATCGGAGGAGGTGGAGTTCCATAAGTGACTCTGTAGATCTCCCCATTCCAGTCACAAGATACAATCATGTGACCTTTATTGTTGAAAACAGCATTGACAGGTTGTCGACAAACTCCTCCAGAGCATCTCCCTTCTTGGAGGTCCTTGTCGTAAATCACGGAGATGAATTCCCCAGTGGGTTCCCCTGTCTCCGAACTGAAAGGCAACCACGCGACTTTATCTCCGTAGAACGGTGGATTGCCTGTTGCTACATATTCCTTAGAGTGAAATGCAATGAAAGCATCTTGTAAAGCGTCGCATGGAAAGGCTCCTTCAGTTTGATTGCACACGTCTGACTTATCGTAAAACTCGATTCCCAGTGGAGCTGTGTGTGCCGGGAGGGCCAGGACTGGTGGTCTGTTCTGTCAGTTCATTGCAAATTGAGATTAATATTCAAGTCTTTTATTCAGGAGATAAAGAAGAAGTTAGTTAATAGGTCTTACATTATTTATGTCCTGGCACCATTCATCCGTATAAATGCTTTCATCAATCATGAAATCTTCATAAACAAATTGTGTATTCGTGGTGTAGTTTTCAATATCGAAGGAACTAAAGCAGTAAGGATATCCATATTGAGACCCAACTGGTCCAGAAAATTTATTCAGTTCATCTGCAGGATTTCTAGCGGAGAGATCGCCTCCTAAGTCTTCTCTAAAGGGTCTGTTTGCACTATTGTCAACTCCCCACAGGGTTCCATCCGAGTCAAATCCGAGACCAACTGTATTCCTGGTACCTTCAGCAAAAACCTGTCAAACAAGTTAGTTAATGCAAGACAATAATTGATTTTTCTGTACTGCCTGCGCTAATGAATTTGCCCTACCTCTCCTTCGTCGTAGGTGATTCCTCCGACAGGGATACCAGATATATTGTATCTCATAATTCTAGATCGAGTTGAGTCTGGATCGACATCATCAAAAGAACCTACTTGAACATACAGTAAGTCATTTTTGTCAAAGACTAAAGTCCTGGAGATGTGAAGTCCATCAGAAGGAATGTTGGAAATGACAATTTCTACAGAGGAATTGTCCAGTGCTTTTCTTTGACCTGGAGTGTAAGGCCACCGATAAACTGTGGATGCACTAGATGCATAAAGATATCCGGATAAGTAGGCTAATCCGTGCTCTAAATGCATTCTCACTCCGTCGAATAAAATGCCTTGGACCACTTGCACTGACCCGTTGACTAAAGGATCGGGTTCATCGTACAAGAAGTACAACTTGGAAACTGACTCTCTGGTCGACACTAAAATGTCACCGGTTTCATCTATGAGAACTGACCTAGCTAACGGAATATTTGTGTAGAGCTGGTGGTAAAAGGGAGCGTCTGTAACGAAAACCGATGCAGTCAAAGAAACTAATAGTAAAGTAAGAATACCAACTGTTTGGAATTTTATATGCATTTTAAAATTCTTCATGGACTGCTCCAATTTAAATTTGGTGAGTAGCAATGCGTTAATGACTCGAAGGAATAATTGTTAGTTCTACATCGCTACATGCACGACAGGTGGACTGGGTGCCAAAAGTTAAAAAATTCATGAGATTTATGATATTGGAAGTTTATCAAGGTTGGCTCAAAGCTCATTCTTTAGGTTGCATAACTTATAAATAGGTTGGTTATCATTGGAGTTATCTGCATGATTTATTTATTTATTAGCAGAGATTGACAATGCAAAGCAATAATTTTGAAATTTCAGTACATCATCATTATTATGTTTATCTTAACATATGAAATGGCGAAATGTAGATTGACAATGAGAAGGTAGTCTATGTTAAATAATGATATACTTTACGCAATAATGAACACCAATTTAGGTACAAAATATTTAACTGGACTTCTATAGATTACTTATTTAGTGTTATTGAGTACATTGTGGCAGCCGAGTGAAGGACAAAACTAACGAACGTAGAACACTGCATGCAGAATTTAAAATTACACCTTTAGAATGTTCTTACGTTGACAGTGAGATATTAGGGTAAATGATAAATGGGTAGCTTTGGTCAAAACTGATAAGCTGTGCCATGGGTGTTTTAAAGGATTCATGCAAAAACGAAATCAAAATTTCAGCAAGTTTCGAAGAGGATGGGCAATAGCGCATAACTTCTAAGAAATGCATAAATGTTGCTGAAACAAGAGTTCTGAAAGGTACCTGGTAACATGCACACTATTTTACTTGGAAAGCAACTTACAAAATGTAATTTAGAGTTTTAGAGAAGCAATAAAACATGTGCCAGTGTGTATACTTCCCAGGAGAATGTACAGACTCGTTTCTGCAATGTAAACGAAGTTCTTCAGCAGTATTATGGACGCACACACAAGTTCCCCAACACATCTACACTCTACATACAAGAACTCATTCCTCTCAAGAGATTCTTAGAATCTACACCTGTCCTCCCCACACATCTCGAAGTTTGCATGGAGCTACTGAGCTAGCGATTTGGACTCGGACACATCTAGTTAAAGTAACCTCGAGCATTTGAGTTATTGAATTTGGTGTTGAGCAATAGGACAAAAATAAAATCACTTCACGCTCACAATTTCACTACATATTCCCACGGATGGAATGAGAAAGTGTTTATTGATCGCCTCTACTTTCCCTCGTTGTAGGTACTTTGCAGGAGAGAAGGACTAAACGAACGTGGAGAAAGTCAGCAGAATACACGGATGGTATATTATTATGTGTGCCAAGGTCCTGTGTATAGTGATCCTGCTTTCTCCTTACCCTCAGCTGCTTTCTCCAACAACTGCTTTCCTCCCAGTCCGCTTCACCATGAGCTCCGGCAAAGGTGCTTGTCTACCTGCCGGTCCTTTCATTGTTAAACTTCCATTCATGACCTAAACGACCACGTCTGTGTAGTTCAAGTAGATAGAGTAGAAATCACGTATTGTTAGCCATCATGGGGTCGATAGCGACTGAAAGTAGCTTCATAGAAAGCCCTCAAACTAGTTATATCATTTCTTCCGACGACGATCAGTTAACAGTGACAACGAGGACTTTATTTGATCCTTCACGGTCCCTTTCTTCCACTACTTCTAAGCCTATTTCGAAAGCTATTAAACCTGCCCTGTACCTTTTGGTTGTTTTCCTCCTCCTCGTTTGCTTGGGGCTACTTCATGGACTCTGGAAACTCCAAAATAATCCTGACGCTTGGGATACTGAAAAAATGAGTCTTCTTCAACCAGTATTACTCGAACGAGTTCGAAATCTCATGGACACTGCCAATAAAAGTATTCATGATGTAGAAGCCAGGCAGCTACTGCGGAATCTAACCAAGATGAACTCTCATACGTGCTATTCTCCAAATTGTCTCCATACAAGTAAGCACGCAGTTTATTTTAAATGTATTGTGTCAATCAAGATGAAATGTGTAAAGCCCTGTGTATTATTAATTTTCCAAGGCTTGACATTCCTGGAATCCATGAATTTCTCGGTGGATCCGTGTGACAACTTTTACGAGTTTGCATGTGGGAAATGGACACATTCTACTGGCGATGAACATCCTTCCCCTCCTTCGGGAATGCTAATTAATTCCGATCAGTTCAGCACAATTAATGACAAAGTGATAAAGGCTACTCAAGGTGAGTTGGGTTATGTGGAAACTATTACATGGAATATTGGTGTGTTTCATGATATCATGATTAAAGTGTACTCATTGATTTCGATGGCCAGATTTGTTGGAGAAACCTCCTAGCAATCCTGAGCTCAAGTCATTTGCTCAGGCTAGAGAGCTTTATCGCCAGTGTAAAGATGTAGGTAGGTGGCTAAACAGTTTGATACGAATGAATCGGGGCGTATGCAGTATTCTAGTTACTTCTAGAATAACATATTTATGGGCTTATTGATTGTGTGAATACAGAACAACTGGAGAAAGACGGACTGCAGCCATTATGGAAGTTAATTGACAATTACGGTGGTTGGCCAATTCTAGGAGACTCATTCCAATGGAATACAACTTTTGACTGGATAAATATAGTGGCAGACCTTCAGAGATACTCAAGTCCTGCCATTTTGTCTATTGAAGTGAAGCAGCATTCGATGAATTCCATTTCCAACACGATTTACGTAAACAGAAGCCAACCATAATGATTTTATTCATATAATAAAGTGGAATTTCTATTGAGCTTGCTGAACTAGCTATCGTCAATAATGTTTGAATTTGCAGGTAGTCCACCCACAGTTTTTCATGGCCCAAGAGTACCTGATTTCTCCAGAGAAGTACCCTCGAATCATGACTGCCTACAAAGAGTTCATCTCTGGACTGACTGCACAATTTGTTTTGTACAGTAGAGCTGATGTAGACGAAAAAGTAGTGAGTTTTGATGTAGATGAGATAATTAATTTTGAGTCTGCTTTGGCATCTCTGGCTGCAAAAGACACGGAACGAGATGGAAAGAAATCTGGAAGAGGCAAGGCCCTATATACAATTCAAAAGTTGCAGAAAGAGACTGACTTAACGACTTCCAGTTCCCCGCGGTATCATAATAAGGTAGTTCGTAGCAGTATGCCTTGAAAGGTGAAAGGTGATTTGTTTAATTCAGTTCCAATGGTACTCAAGTTTGCTTTGTTAGGTCGACTGGCTTCGATTCTTCTTGAAAGTATTTGCGACCAGTGGAGTAGAAATAGACGAGAACCAAGAACTTATGATTCATCAATGGAAATACATGAGGGGATTGAGTCCTCTCCTTTCTTCGACAAGCCCAAGGACACTCTCCAATTATTTGATATGGAGAGTCCTCGCAAAATTGACTTCCGGAACTACTTCAGCCATGCGAGAACTACATTTCAAGTTCTTCTCGGTTCTCCTAGGAATGCCCCAAATCCCTTCAAGGTACGTTGAATTTTGAATGGATACTCGAATTCGATTGTACTCCTGCATGAATAATTTCAATATAAATCGTGCTTTTCGACCCAACAGAGCTTCAACTTGTGCGTCTGTTGTGAAAGATGCATTTCCTTTAGCCATAGGAATGAAAATCATGCGAGGAATCACCGACTTGTCAGCTAAGAGAGAAGTAAGGAAGTGGATATGTGTTTGAAGTGGAATGTAACATATAAATAATTTGCATGAAATTTCTCCTGAAGGTGGAAGAGATTGTGGAGGCTGTGAAAAATTCCACGGAGAGATTATTGTTCCACCAGCGATTCGGCCCGATGCTTATGCGGTTTGGAATCAGCAACAAACTTTCCACATTAAAGCAATGTATCGGATATCCCTCATCTTTCCAAAACTCTACAGCCATCAACAACTACTATGAAAGTGTAAGTGATTCATAAATTATTTATGGAATATTCGGGGAATCCAAGAGAATAATTTTCGCTCTCGGGTACTTTCAGTTAATTTTCACTACAGATGAAGACAGCATGTACCTCAGAAAATATATGAAACTGAGGTTCTGGCTTTATGATAAAATGTTGGCATCTCTGGAACATCCGTTTGATCCCAACTGGTGAGTCATGTGTGTTTCTTCATGCTTCACTAATGTGTCTTTTGACTTTTAATTTTCATCTGGGTTCTCAAAACTTTCCATGTAGCTGGAGTGGAACAACATTGGCTAATATTGGAGAGGCTTATGCATATTACGATACAGCTAGGAATTCAATAAGTCAGTTTACAGACAGATTTACGTAGGAAGTAAAAAGCTGAAAGTGAAAGTTTAAATGTGTGTGTCTTAGATTTCCCCATTGGACTTCTCCAGTCTCCTTTCTACAGTCACAATGTTCCCTGGGCTGTTAACTTTGGAGCAATTGGTTCAATTATCGGACATGAAATTTCGCACAGCGTTAATTTTGAAGGTAGGCAAGCAGTGTATGAATAAGAAATTGATGAAAAGTGAATGCCAATTAAGTAGGACACACCCTGTGTGCATAATTACAGGCTGGATTAATGTTGGAATCGTCCCAGAACTCCATAATTACTGGGAGTGTCTGCTCCGTCATTATTCTGGCTACTCAGTTCCTGAGCTTGGCCCTCATTCCAGAGTGAATGGGCATCGTACGAGGTCTGAAAACTTAGCCGACCACATTGGACTTGCTTCGTCTTATTGGGCTTTCCAGCAACTTTTAATGAGTCCTGATGATGGCCGCTCTAATGATGTTTATCGCAAGCCTCTTGTGGGCCTTGAGATGTTTACTCCAGCCCAATTATTCTTCCTTAGCTTTTCTCATGTAAGTTTCAGACCCGAAGTAAAGCCATTTTATAGGACCATTAATAATTTACCTTGGATTTAGATGTGGTGTGTAAGCGGGCCTGAAGAATGGCTAGCGGATGAGTTAGAGTCCTCCTCACACACACCAGGAAGGTACAGAGTATTAGGGACGCTCCAGAATTCAGAAGACTTTGCTGCAACTTGGCTGTGTCCTCGGGATTCAAAGATGAATCCCGGAATGAAATGCAGCAGCATAGTAACTGCAGCTCCGACAGAACAGCCTCCACAGAACTCATCGTAGAATAACTTAGAGATTTAAATGTGCAATGAACGAGAATCGAGTGTCTTCGCGAAAAGAAACAGGGGATTTATTTATTATTAATTAATGCAGTCTTCTACCAGAGTTGTGTGTAAAATGCATGGCCACCAAAACAAAAAGATTTTTGTATAATGCTGAGGGATTGGTGATAACAGCGGATCGTAAAATTGGGTTTCATGTGAGTAACAGCAGAAGAGGCAAAAGTATAATGTTATGCAATATACGGTGATTTAGCATTGATGATGATGATGGGTTTATATGGAGTTCGGTTGGTTTGTGCAGAAAAGTCTCTTAACCCTTGTTCCCTTGTGACTTGTCATTCAATCTGTCTGCATGACACATTCGTAGATTAAGGTGAATCGAAGTCAGCCAAAGAAATAACATTTTTGTGACCAAACTCGTTGCTTTCTTTCCGGCTTTGTTTGACAAGGTAGTGGATCATTACTTTCTCAAAGTGGTCCCAATCCAGTCCAGCTAGAAAAGTAGGAAGTAGAAAGATGTGTTAGAGATGGTAATTATTATTAGAGAGGTCTCAATCATTGGAGATGATGGATATTGGCAAACAAATGAAACTAAACTTCACACATATCATTAGTGAGTACTCAAAGTAAGTTAAGAGCTGAAGGAATATATAAGATTGGACTTGAAATGCCCTTTTACAGATTAACAGGGGAAGACAAAAATAGATCTGATTTTAAGGAGGAGTTTGTTTGTACACAAAAAATATTCTCATTCTATTTCTGACTCTTACTCGTCAAATACGAACGCTTTTGAAGACTTTTTGAAACTCACTCTCTACTGTCGTACAAAAACTTTAACTGTTGTTAAAAACTACTCGGTGTCTCAATGTTTAAACTGTAACCTTAAGTACCTTACTAAATGTGGTGTGTATATATATTATAACACAATATATTACCTGCCTGTATATGTGTGTATATATTTTTTGTCTCTTATAGTACTAATTAACATGAGTGTATTTAATTGGAAAGGAAAGAATTTACTATACCTTCATAGTCTGAGGTGACTTCAGTCAAGTCATCCGTAACGACGTTAATGTCCGTGTTGAATTCTCGCAAAAGCCCTGGGACAATCTCTGCAGACACAATTCCTTGTTTGGCATTTGCTGCAAACATCTTCTCCAAAACTGGGAAAGGTGAAAGGAATTCAATCAAAATCAATTTTAACTGGAGATTTGAGTCGTACTAATCATCTTAATGTTGATGTCCTAGCAGATCAGACTAGGTTTATAGTTAGATTCAAATACTTACGAGTATGTGATTCCTGTCTCACTTTGAACTCCTAGTGAATAAAATGCCACAATTAATATAAACATATAATATATATAGGTTAAGTTGCATCTGCGTAAAACTTAGTTGAATAGGAATGGATAAATCAATAATCCTTACCATTTTGAATGAGGGAGGAAGTACCTACACTCTGCTGGAAGTACTCGAAAGAATCAGAGTCTCGGAAGCCTTCTTCTCACTGACTGTGATCTCTAAGCTATCTGAACTTCGTATGCAGACCCAGACCTGGAGGAATCTGTAAAGTTAAAGTCATTCCATCCATCCACTTCCTAATTCTTCAGAGGGACAAAAAATCTCCAGGCTTCTAGTTGGAAAAGGGAGGGATGACGACGAGGATAGCTATCATTTCTTTCGTGAGCGATCCAACAGGGAGATCATCGGTACTTTGGATGACGCGATACAGATACTCCCCAGAAGGCGTTGAGATCTAAACTTCAAACAAAAAATTCCCGACGACAGTTAGAAATAGAATCCCGGAAGAACGGAACACTCCACGAGTCATTTTAGTTTTAAAAATAGAAGAATAGGACCCTTCTGTTTTCTGTGCATGGTTCCTGAAAAACATCGAAACCTTTTGGTGTGTGCGTATGTGTGAAAGTGAAAGGAATCCAGAGAAGGATTTCAAAAGAATGTGTGTCTGGTTGTGGTGCTCATCAACTAAATGCGTGTAGGAGTAATAGGGCTACATGCGTTTAATGACTGCTTTAAAGATCCGATGAGTGGATTTCGAAATTATTTTAATAGAATTTCCAGCTCGAGATCACTTAGGGATTTATGTTTGTCTTAAACTTCACTGCTTGCGGAAGACACAGGCTCAAATATTTTTCAGATGAAAGGATAAAAAGCCCGGAAGGTTTCATTAAATTCTTGGCTTTTACGATTTGTTTCAGGTCATAAATGTCTTCCATCTCGTGTCTGATATCATTTCATCTCATTATCACCCACAACATGCTTAATTTACACGTACGCACATTTCCGACTTTCATCGAGAATCCTCTTTTACACATGACACAGATCCTGTTGACTTGTGTCAACTTATGCGAAAAGTGTAAGTTTGTTAATAATTTGCGCCTTTAATCTACTCTCAAAATAAATGGAAGCTCCGGAAGGTTGCATATAAGCGCTAAGAATATCTTTGGTCGTGTGAAAATATCATATTTTTAAATCTACGGCCTGTCATGTATTCCTAGTAATGCGTCTCACCAAGTTGAAGGCTTGGCTCGTAGACATGTCAAAATAAGATTTAAAAACAATGGGGATTTCCAGAATCCGGTGGTAGGTAAATTAAGTAAGCATTAAAGTTCAGCGTTGTCGTTGGTTCGAACTTCGAAACTGCGTCGTTCTCGTAACTGCAGCAATAAGTAGCTGCTTTGCAGTTGGCCATAAAAGATTTATGACATTTACGAGTTACATGGTTGGTCTGAGTGAGATGCCTACCTTGACATTCAACAACAAGTAATTTACGCTCATATTCAGTTTGCTTCTTCCAGATTTATTACGATTTCACACCCAAACGAATCTTTTTTTTGTTATGTGCTCAAGATACCGGAGCATTTTACACTTCAAACATTTCAAACTAAAGTAATGTGGAAGTGATCACACTGTACGATGTATGCTGACTTCCACAAGGAGTATGTTATGAATGATGTGGCATCTGTAATCTGTAACGTGTCTGTGGACGATGTTCCTGTGTAAAGTACGGGAAAATCCAGGAAGAGAAAGTTAGTACGCGTTTCCAAAGCCGTAGTTGGTTTATTGGTTTGTAAATTGCGAATCGGGAGTCCGAATATATCTGCTTGTGGTTGTATATGACTAATTATGAAACCCTAGGGTGTATGATGTATGGCTAAATTCCATGATATGTGAGAGTCTGTCCTGCGGTGTGAATGTCAGAAATACTCACTCGCTTATTATTAATATTCATCTGTAAAAGGTGGAAAGAAGCCAAGTTGTAGGTTAAAGTAAAAGTTTGCCATCCATCATCCAATGTTGCTCCCAGTCATCCTAGAAATAACTTTTCTATATTACAATGCTGAAAGTAAGAAATTATTGTTGAGATTTGAGGCGATACAGCGAAGAGTGAGTACGGGAGATCGATGTTGATAAGTCTGCAAGGTTTGTACCCGATATATGAGATGAGATTAGGGATGCCGATTAGGTGAACCCATAAGTACTTGCGGAAATATGAGAAAGTTTCAAAATAAATGGATGGTTTGTTTATCAATACTCTTCCAACTGCGTATCGGACACTTGCACGTTACTAGCCTAGTTTCAAAGAAGTATAAAAGCCCTGTGGGGGGTTGTCCTGTTCTCAGTTGGCACTGAGGAACAGACGACTAGACACGCTAAATAATAAAATTTACCTGAAGCCATTTGGCGATTTTGAAAACTAGAAAGGCATCTTAAAGCGACTAAAACAGTTTCGAAATGGTAAGTACTGTTCCGAATTCCGAATATAATATTTTAGGAATAACTTAACAATACAAAAGTGTTTGCAGTTCCCAATTGACTGACTGAAAAAATCTTTTTCCTTTTTCTAGGAATACAAAGTTCGCAAGGAGTCCCAGACTTGTAAGTTCAGTTGATTATGATTTTTATGATTTGACTTTCAGAGAAATCTCGATTGTAACAATCTTTGTTTTCTCAGTGATGGAGAAGACTTTCAATCGGTATGCGAAGCACGGACATATTCCTACTGATATCGTTCCTAATCTCATCAAGGAGATGCAGCCGGATATTGATGTTACTCACGATGATATGATGGTCATGCTGGGAGTTGCTGATAAGTCAGGTACAAAACTGATTCGTGTATTGCACATTCAGCATGTATGGACCAAGACTTTAGGATAACGTTTAACGAATTTAATATGAATTTGCAGGAACTGGACAAGTGGATTTGGACGGATTCAACAAGATCGCTGTTCATTTTCTGCTGAAACAAGCGAAGCATGATCATGACCAGTTCATCCACAAGCATGAGATTGGAATGCAGGATTTCTCGGAATAAGCATCCGGCATGGAACCTGGCACGCAAGTTACTTTTGTACCACTGATTTCTGACAAACACTTTTGAAGATTTTATTTTTGTTTTTAAGAAAAGCTTAGTCATCTTCGTAGATGATTCAAATATTAGTTTCAACTATACTTACTTATTACAGAATGAAATAAATCTGAATACAAATAATTAACATAATATACATTACTAAATTATTACGTAAACTGTGAACACGTCAGATTTCATTCTCATTATCCTCTACACGAGACACCATTTTATCTGATATTTTCAAAGAATTAAGTCTCCAAAGGCCGGAATCCACTGCATCTCCATCCGTCTTTTCTCTAAGGAAAACGCAAAGAATGTTTTTATTAGAATTGCTAAATTTTACAGTATGCACCGAATGCGGTTTACTGCAAACTTAATGCGCATCAACAACAAACTGCATACAAACAAAAGAACTTACCTCTCAATCTCTGACGCATCGGAAATGACACCTCGTAAAGCCTGTGTGAAAATCAGCAAGAACGATTTGCCATCCTTTCCGGGTGCATCCGGAGTTAAATGTCGTTTGACTTGGTTAATTAATTCATCAATGTCCATTTCGGTATCTTCCACATCACCAGCACCATCCAAATTCTGCATTTCCATATTATCGAATTTGGATCCTAATGCCTTTTGCAGTTCCCCCATGGTGCAAGATTCTTCCAGGAACTTCTGCTCCAGTGAAGTATACAATTTTAAGAATCCATTGGTATGAAGAAGTCGCTTTAAAACGAGGATCCTATTGTAGTACAAGCTCGATTCACTGTTCATTTGAATAAACCCTTTTGAATAGTCCGACTTCAACGTAGCCGTCACCAAATCATGTTCTCTGACCTGTGTAAAAAATAAAGCAGAATAAAAATATGTTAGTAATAAATTCTGTAGGTTAAATTTTATCAAAACTTAAGCAGATTACCATGTTTTTGACTTCGGCTATTTTCTGTACAATAAGGAGCATCGCCTGGCTCTGCAAATATTGTCCATACGCCATGTTGAGTCGTTGTTCATCAGTTAGCTGACCACCCCCACTTCCTGAATTGCCGGAAGAATTCTCCCCTGAAGACGAATTATGGCTGTTGGACGTGGTGGACCCGATGACTTTTGCAACTCCTGGAGGAACGAATTTATTTGGAAGTAGCCCTCCTTTTCCAAGGCCTCCCGCTCGGAAAGGTGGATTTCCAACCATTTTGGCACAATACTGAACACAACTTGCTTATCGAAAATCTAAATCGAAATTGAATGCACAGCGATATCACAGACGAATGCAGATAAACAACTTAATGTGAACCTTCATTGTGTGACAGTCAGTAAGTCAGTAATAATATTTACCGCATTCGCGCTCCAACATTTGATTGCCGGTTGTATAGTGAATGTTTGGGGTACACTGAGACATCCTGGGAATAAAAATCACGAGTT
>JAQGAD010001354.1:0-20496 GCA_034696625.1 Isotomurus palustris | reverse complement strand
GAAGCGTGACTCGAGTAAGAGCAGAGATTCATTTTACCAGCCTCAAGTTTGTGTTCACCCTCAAAATTGAGGTTGCCTTGATCTTTGCTGATTAAGTTGTATTAATCAACAAGACTCCTTTTGCTTTCTCTGGAGACTTGTCCATGCTCCGTGAATCCCTTAGGAAAGGGTAAACAACTAATAACTCGAGATTGATTAGTTCAGTGGGATCACAAGAAAGGTTTCGCTGTACTATGAAAGATGGAACAAACAAGCAATAAAAAGGAGACATTGCGAGTAAAGGATAATCGATATTTTTAGACAGCCTTCTGCTGGAAACTTGTAGCTTTGATCTCATCTCCAAAAAGCTTACCTAAGACTGCTGATTTTCTCGGTATAGATATGCAATTAATCGGGTTATGAGTTTTTAATGCGCTTCCAAATATGCAATTTCTTACAACCAAGAAGACTTGAAGACAGTGACAAACCGACTTCATCTCCCAGTAAGAGATATATGACGTGAAAGCATAAAACTCCCAGTGAAATGATGCGTGTCTGAACAGAGTGTAGAAAGTAATTTATAATGCTGTGTATGTGTATTCTCAAGGGATTCGGGAAGCAAAGAGTTTGAAGTTCCGGAGTTGATTTATAGAACCTGAGGGTAACTTCATGCAGAAGAAAACACACAAAGTTTGAAAGAAATTACCTGCATCAAGCAGAAAGTCTTCGGCTTCAAATGTGGCAGACGTGGTTGCAGCGTTGTAAAGACTATTTTCTCATAAAAAAGTGGCTTTCTCTTTCCAGCGTAATGAAAGATGATGACAAGATTCAAGCAGTGTTGAGTGTATGCTGAGTGTTATTTGATACTTTGAATTCAGATGAACAAAGTAATGAGGATAATTTATTGTGTTTGGAGGTTTTTGTCCTGAAGGATTTAACTATGGACTGGCCATTTGTTGATTCAAAGAGAAAGTAAGGAAGAAGGTAATATTTCAGTAGACAGGATTATTAGCACATCATACGAAAAGTCTTATTGATTTTTCCGTTGCTACTTCAATCGTATTTCCCTTTCCTATTAATTTATTCTCTCCTATCTTGCACAAACACCCGGTCTGTGCCAAGATTGTCTTTATGCTTGTTCTAACCCATTGGCCCAAGTCATAATGCAATGATGGATATCTCCTAATTGTATCTGTCAGAACAAAAGAACGGTAGTAACTTGCTGGAAGAGCCAACAATGATTATTGTTTAAATGAACTAGTTTGTATGTGAAAGTTCAGATACATAAATAGCTTTACTATGGAACATGATCCTGTTAATACTTTCCAGTAGATTGGTTGTTCTAAGAGGATGCTTGTATTTCACTGTGTGTTTCGTATTTTCCTCACTGTGAGTAGGGCAATGTTTTTTGAAAATAATTGCTTTTTTGGAGACTTCTTAGGCAAAGTTGAAAGAAGTTGGGACTTTGGGACTGAGTGGAGTTGTGTGCGTGTGCCAAGAAGTTTTCTATTGAAACAAATGATAGGAGAAAGTTGTGATGGAGAAAGCAAGTGACTCTTTAACTGAATATGTGGAGAAGATAGAAATGCATGTTGATGGTGAGAGAGGTAAAAGTACGGAGGATATGAATTTGCCTTAGTTGTTTGAGACAGAGCGACCCTGGGATCACTTGGGAAGATCACTCAGTACTAATGGAGAATGTAGTGGAGAAGGGGAATAAGATCTGTTCTTATTCCCTGCCACCGAGTTTTCTACTTGCATTTATTGTGTGAGTTCCCTTCTGCCTTTTTCCGGGATTTTACTTCGGATCGGTTCGGTCGGTGAGTGTCCTGAGTGTAGTTCAGGACTCCATGGAAGATTTCACACAGTGTTTGGACCAAGTCGTTGTATGTTCAGTATTATTGCTAGTGCAATACACGAATACTTTTATTACTTTACACGGCCGTGCACGGGTGCGTTGTACTGGTTGTACGATGCCGTGTACAACTGCATTGGTAATGAATACACCACAGGACGGAACTAACTATATACGTAGACGAACACACGATTCGAACTTCGAACACATTCTCACTATACAGCTGGCTGCACATTTACAAAGAGTGCAAAATATACTCCGAATTGGAGAGAAGATGACTTTGCAGGTCGATACAATTAAATGGGTAAGTCGTGCAGAAGTTGAGAGAAGTTGTTGCTCAAATCTCTGAACTTGTCATTTCTCTGACCAACATTTTGATGTGCGGATTCCACTTGAGCCTACAGCTTACCTGGATCTGTTGACCAGGATTATGTTCTTAAGAGAAGAGGTAGTAATTTATCTTGAATGTGTAGTTGGTAGGTAGGAACCCAAATGTGGTGACAAGTATTTTTATTTAACGTAATAGTAATATAGTGTGCTTTATATTTGGCGAATCGAGGGCAATGTAATCAAACTTGGCTACTTGATATGAGTGCAATTCAGCTTGCATTCTAAAAGTGAGGTTGTGAATCATTTTTTAGCTTGTTGCAAAATGTTGAGCTGTTGTGACAAATGTTATGAATGTCTAGAGTCAAGAGCTAAGCTGACAACATTTTAATCTTTATGGCTGAAACATGTGTGCAGCCTTTAGATGTGTATCAGCGTTTATGTGATCTACATAGTTTATTCTGTACAATCTGTGCTAATTCGTGTACTTACTATGTGCGGGCAGTTTAATGAATAGACTTGTAGCAAAGAGCTCGAGTTAGAGACAAATAGGTTTAAGATATTATTACAGCTTTACAGCTTCGTTGATGCACGGAAGGACTGTGATTATGAATTCAGGATTGGAGACAGATTGAGAACGGATTGAACTGCT
Source organism: Isotomurus palustris (assembly GCA_034696625.1). NCBI lineage: Eukaryota > Metazoa > Arthropoda > Collembola > Entomobryomorpha > Isotomidae > Isotomurus > Isotomurus palustris. The sequence goes on along the minus strand of JAQGAD010001354.1, from coordinate 17,683 downwards.
GGAAAACCCTAAAGAGATAAGATATTATAAATACAATAGCTACAAACCAATTGCTTTCAAAGGCTCTTCCCTGAACATTTACCAAAAATAAAGATGAAAAATAATTTGCAAAGTAGATTGAAAATGAAACCCTTGAGAATTTGAAATTACGTAATATAAGAGTAGAAATTCTTCTAGGCCCAGTCCAATGTTAAGAATAGAACTTCATTCTGCGCAAACATATGCAACAATTTCCAGGTCTTTGTTCCTTTGTAGGACAGCACTCCATTGCACATCTTTTGGTTCTTATCAAAGGTATCAATCCGTCGTCAGCGATTTCGTCATCGACTATAATATTTTATTTTACAGATTTTAAAACCTTCTCCAATAGGCGAATTAATCTCGGCTTTTTTGGAGTTTACTTGAGAATTTTGTGTAATATTTCTTACCAATTTTAAAAGGGACTGCGGAGACAAGGACAGCAACAAAGGCAAGAATAACGAATGCCTTGGCAAATATGCAGGCTTTCATATTAGTTATTCGGTTTTCAGGATTAAGTTTTGTACCGATGATAGTTGATTGCAATCGCAGGGTATCGCAGGGTAAGGCAAAAATAAGTTCGATGAAAAAATTATAAGCATTGCTTGTTGAAGAGAATTTTCTATTGTTAATAATAATCATCATTTGAAATGCTACAAACTATTCATGGTGTTTACATTGTTTGAACTCATTCTTTAAAAGTAAAAGCTGTTCTTGACGTTGACGGCCACTCATTTATTATGTGATTATCCACTTGAGGTCGTAAATACTGACTCAGAATTTCCAAGAATTAATAAATTAAAAAGTTCGTCACTGCAGATTCTGATGGGCTTATAGCTGAACTTTTTGCGTCACAAATATTATATAACGCCCATTTCCATTCAGGGTTAAGGATTACATAGAGAATAAATAAATGATCTCCAGAAGAATATAAAGGCCAAAATGAGAACAACTGGCACGAGACATGGAATATGAGAATAAGCAAGTAACAGAGGAACTGAAATTGCATACGTTACCATTTGAAATAGGTCATTGGAGTAAGGAAACTTGATACATGTAAGTCGGACATTGTTAACGAGAATTTGAAGAGTAGTGGACTATTGGTGTAACTAAATCCTCCACGAATGAATTAGTTGGTCTCAGCCGTCCTGTCACTCAACTGGAAATAAGAAAGATGTTCGCTCGTTACGGTATTATGTTGCACTCGAGAACAGAGTCTGCAATTTGTGATTCATAAAGTAGCAAGCATTTGGATGAAGTAGCTATGAAACATTTATGTATACTGTACATACTCCCTGCATCTAATTGCTTAGAATTGAACAATTTGATTTAAATCCCTAATCAGCATTAATCCGAGTTGAATGAGATTTCATTCCCTAATCAGCTCGCTAAAAAGTTCTTACAATAAGGCGGCATATCACTGGCATTGTGACTTTCAGTTGTCAATTTATAAAGTTTGATTCTATTAAATTGTCAAGATTAAATTATTTGTTCAGACTGATGCTGTCAGCTCTAGAGCAATAACAATCATGTAATTGACATCTTGTTATTCCCATCGTGGGTTGAAAGGTAGCATCACGCATTTTGCTACTCTGTCTTTGTATGTAACATCCAGTCAGACTCAGGATGTCAGGATCAAAGTGCGAAGCATAAAATTGCTAACTCAACAATTTCAACAGTAGTTGTGATTCGGCAGTTAATATAAATATTATGCCGGAGTTCATGCAAATAGATTTTTCAATAAAAGCTACAAAGCAAAATACTTTCAGCAATTTCAACTGAACACCTGAGCACGAGCTGTTCGGTTATTTAGTAGTCATTATGTTACAACTTACAAGCTGTAAATATTTCAAATTCCAAAGATATCCAGACTTCGAACTTCGAATCCACGTGTCCCGTGAAAACCACAACTTTGTACTTTCGTTATTTGATGAATGCGTAAAGCAAAAATAGACATACGCTTGATTCTAAAATCTGTGATCAAATTCTAAAGTATATTTACTCAAACAATAAAAATACTCTCTGATTACTGATTATGCAGTAAATACTCGTCTTTCCAGATTTATTATAGCCGTAGTAAGCGTTGAATCTTGTGTCAGTATAAATATGACTGACACTGCTCATAAGGATCACTTCCACTTAAAATGGTTTCAATCATCTTCTGGGTGACTTTGGGTCTCCTCCTCAGCGTCTTCATTGAAGGAACCTCTGCTTTCTGCTACGATGAACCAGATTGTGGCCCAAAGAGCAGTCGGTGGTATGGAATGTGCCAAACTGGAAATCACCAGTCTCCCATAGACCTTTCAAGAAGTCTTAGTACACCAGGGCCCGAAAGCCGCTTGAAGTTCGCTAAATACCATTCACCCGAGTACGAGGTACAGTGCAACGGGCATACCGTCAAGGTCACCTTGCCAAACAGCACCTCAGATGCAAAAATGACCGGAGACGGACTCGACGGGACCTACAAGTTGGCTCAGGTTCATTTCCACTGGGGAGAGAATTCCTCCACAGGGTCCGAACACACCGTTGATGGGTTAGCCAGCGCCATGGAAGTCCATTTAGTTCATTACGACAGCAAGAAGTACTCTTCATTTGAGGAAGCTGCTGCTTCTTCAGGCGACCCAGCTGCCCTTGTTGTGGTTGCACGGCTGCTTCAGCCCACAGAAGAAACAGATAGTTCATGCGACACGTCGGGGTTACCAGAAGGTGATGATACAGTTCCAGCCTTTAGTGTCATTGCTCAAAACCTCCCGATCGAGATGACATCCACTCCCCTAGTTGTCAACCAGCCAATGAACTTGGACGATTTCTTACCCAAGCCTGGAGATCATATGTACAGGTACAGATTAGTTGGGAACTTAGAGGAGGTCAGAAGTGATGGCTATAAACTCTGAAAGGTGTGATGTTTCAGGTACAGTGGAAGTTTGACCACTCCACCGTGTTCTGAGATTGTCTCGTGGATTGTCGTTGAGTCTCCTAAGTTTGTTAGAGTCTGCGACTACAGACGGTTCCACGATGTCGAAGGAGAAGTGGACGGAGTAGAACAACCCATTGATTGGAACTACAGACCAACGTACCCACTCGGAGACAGATCGGTCATATATACACAACATACTTTCTGAATGTAAATTTTTCAATAATGAACTGAACATCTTAAGTTTCTTAGGTGCATTGTTATCTGCCTGAAAAATTACCCCGTTTCGATTTTGTCTGTCTTATATATTATCAATCAAAGCTGTAAAAATGAAAAAGATTATGAATCTTTATGTGAAATGAATAAACATCACCTGAAAATGCACCATTTTTGATATGAGATAAATTGCATTCAAATGGACGAATTTACAAGCCTGCTTTGATAAATACAAATCTTTTTGTGGTTGTCAGTTGACAATTCATGAAGTTCTATTTTGTATTCAATTAAAGAATGTGTTTTTCAAATTATTCAGCCAGCCAAATATAGCAGGACACTTCTGCATTTGGTTGGATCTTGGATCAACTTAAAATGAGTGTTAGGAGTAGTTAAGTTGATGGTTGATTTTGCCAAAACTACCACATTGTCAAGAAACCAATAACAGCTTGACTATCAAAGTAAAGTAACAGCGTCCTTTCGGTCGTCGGATGCAGTTTTTAGTCTTGAGTGTCAAGATCAAAAAGTCGAATTGTTAAAAAGGATAAATTGCAACAGAAGTAGAAGCTCATGAAGCGTTTTGCACACGTAACAAAATTGGAAAACTACACAAACCACAGATGTGTGGTACAATAGGCGTAATTCATTGTTAATTTATTGCCTAATTCCTATTTCTATTTCTATTTCTATCTAAAAAAATGTTTCAAAAGCCAGACTACAAGTGTTCCGTGAAAACCCAACTTATTAGCCTTTTAAAACAGTACATTATTTTTTGTATTATGCTAAACTTGAATTGAACTTGCTTTGTCGGATCCGTAAAATCATGGACATATGCCCAATTCACTAATTTGTATCTTTGAACTCTTTACAAATATGGTTTTGAGCAAATAAACAATAAATATTTTTTGCTGTCAAATTCATAATAGAATATTTTCCAGATATATTTCATAGTTTCGTCAGCATTGAATCAACTGTCAATATAAATATGACTGACACTCCTCATCATTTTCAACCGATCAATTCCATTTATACTTAAAATGGTTTCTGCTTTCCTCTCCTCGGTGGCTTTGGTTATCGTCGCCAGCGTTCGCTTCTCCGAAGCTAACGCTGTCTTCTGTTACGAAGACCCAGCTTGTGACACGAAGAGTACCCTGTGGCCTGGAATCTGCCAAACTGGAACTCGCCAGTCTCCCATCGACCTTCGAAAAGGTCTTACCAGCATAATTCCAGTATTCGCTCCTTTGACCTTCAATGGAGGGTACTCTGCATCCCAATTCCTGATGAAGGACAACGGACACACCGTCCAGATCTCCTTCAACAGTCAACTTACCTCAGGAGCCCAAATGACGGGATACGGATTGGACGTCCCTTACACTTTCGCCCAGGCTCATTTCCACTGGGGAGAGAACGCGCTCTCTGGCTCTGAACACACCATCATGGGATTACGTCACCCCATGGAACTCCACTTGGTTCATTACAGCACCAAGTACGCTTCGTTCAGCGCTGCTGCTGCTTCTGGAGACCCGAAAGCTCTTGCTGTTGTTGGAGTCTTCATTGACCCCACACCTAATCTGGGGGCCTTGTCTTTGGTTTCAACTGTTCCAGCCTTCGATGTCGTTGCTCAAAACCTCCCAATGAAGTTTGGAACCACTGACGAAGTCATCAACAAGACTATTGACTTGAGTCAGTTCTTACCTAAAACGGGAGAAGCCTTCTACAGGTACGTAACAGCGTACTGGGAACTGCATGCAGATTAAAAGTAATGTGAACGTTGAAGTTGAATGCTGTTGTTTCAGATATGACGGAAGTTTGACTACTCCAGGATGCTCTGAGATTGTCATTTGGACCGTTGTTGAGAAGCCCAAGATCGTTAAGTACACTGAGTACCAGAAGTTCCACAATGTCGAAGGAGAAGAAGAGGGACACGCGCTTGGAAAGAACTTCAGACCAACTTTCTCCGCTGCAGGTAGAAAGGTCGAATACCTCCACAAGCTGTAGACGAATATTCGTCAACTACAAATTACAGCTAAAGTTTTTAGATATTGCACACTCTTTGAATCATCGTTTTTGTCCGTCTAAACAACTTACCGTTTCGATTGTAATATGTGTTTCATCGGACGACATTATTGAAGATCACGGAAATGATTCCTGAAGCGTCAAATAAATAAATTTTACATGCAACTTACAAGTGGTCCATTTTATCAGTTTTATTCAAGTTGAATGCTGCTGAATAAACATAAATGACAAATTCACATCCTGGTTAATGTCTGTTAAGCAATGAACAAGTGTTGAAGTTCATTATCATAAGGTTCAAGATAGGTTTAAGTTAGTAATGAAATGCAAAGTGAAGCACATAAAATCGTCTAAGTCGTCGTTTGATGGCGACAGTCGGTTATTTTTGCAGTAATATATTAATCCGAGATCAGATGGAATTTTTTTTAATGATCACTTATCTATTCCTTCTGACAGTTAGTCTGTCGTCAGCTGAATCTGAAGTTTACTGTTACGACTCAGCTTCATGTGGCCCTTCGAGCTCTTTGTGGCCTGGAGTTTGTCAAACTGGGACTTTGCAGTCTCCCATAAGTTTACCTGCTACAGACTGGACAAATATTTTGTCTACAACAGTTCAAAGACTAACTTTTAACAAGGAGTACGCATCTCCAGAGTTCTACGTGAACAATAACGGCCATACAATTCAAATCTCATTTTCCCCCAATCTCAACTCTTCTGCAAGAATGTCTGGATACGGGTTTTCAGTTCCTTATGTATTCTCTAGCGTTCACTTCCACTGGGGAGACAATCCTTCCACAGGATCAGAACATAATGTTGGAGGAAAAACACATCTTATGGAGATGCATTTCGTCCACTACAGTTCAAACTATGCTTCTCTTTCCGAAGCAGTATCATCTGGAGATCCTACAGCTCTCGCAGTGATCGGAGTTTTCATACGGCCAATTCAACACGAAATATTTCTCATATCCAAAGCTCGGACTGCGTTTAACCTAATTGCCAAAAGTCTTCCTTTGGAGATTACCAGTGTACCTATAAAAGTCCCACAACGGCTGGATCTCTCTCCTTTTCTTCCCTCTGTGGGAGATGGGCTTTACAGGTATGACGGATCTTTAACAAGTCCAACATGCAACGAGCAAGTGATCTGGACTGTGAGGGCGAGGCCCGTGCAAGTAGGTCTCTGGGGATACGAGAGATTCAGAGCTACCAAGGACGTAAGAGGATTACGACTAGTTAATAACTTCAGACCAATCCAACCCAGAAATGGACGAAGGATTGAGTACTTTTGGAAGATATGAGGCAGGCTGCAGATGCACCTGTATTTTGTATAATGTTATTATGTTGTAGGGACCGCATCTTAAAATGTATTTATAAAAATTGTGCGGATGTGCATTAATTAATTAAATAAAAGTATTCTTATTAGACATTATCTAATGGAATTTATTAATTCACGCGTGATACAACGTGTACACGTGGGTTTGGTCGATGAGTTTTGTTGAGGATTATTGCATTCCCTGGAATTACACATATTACGTCTTTCGCACTACCAGACCAGTTATACACCTGGCTAAGATAATAATCCAAATTGCAAAAATAGTTTCCTCCCTATAAAAAGACCTGCTGGACAGAAGTGGACTATCAGTCTTCACTTGACCACTACAACTGGACTTTTACCTTGAAGATCTCTCCTCACTCAACACTATCAACATGAAGGTATGCCTAAAACTTAAAACTATTAATCATCTTTTTAACACTACTTAATTAGTCACGGAAGGTGAATTCACACTACTCATTTCAATTCTTTCAGGTTGCTTTCGTAATTGCGTTGGCGTGTGTGGCCTCAGCTTCTGCTGGAGGACTCGTTGGATATTCCCCAGCAGGGACTTACTTCTCTCACGCCCCAGCTTTTGATTCCGCCGTTGTGAAATCCGATCGACTTGGGGGCAACTTTGCCTATTCCGTCCAAACCCAACACGCTTATGCAGCACACACTCCAGTTGTCCAGCACGTCGCTACTCCTGTGGGAGTTTCTTATGGTGCCCCAGCCTACGGATATGCACGACCTGCTGGAGTTTCCATCGCTCAACCTTTGACCAAACATGTCGCCTATTCTCGTCCTGCCGTTGCTGTTGCTCAACCTTTGGCCCAACAATTCGCGCATGCCAGACCTGTCGTTGCTCAACAAGTCGCCTACTCTCGACCTGCCGTTGCTGTTGCTCAACCCTTTGCTCAACAAGTCTCATATGCCAGACCAGCTTCCTATGGATATGCTCAGTCTGCTGTAGCTAGACCTGTGGCACTTGCCCAACCTGCCTACGGTGGATATGCCGTTGCTCGGCCTAATATCGAAGGAACCATCAATACGCCAAGTGGAACTATCGCTTACTCTGGAGTAGGAACTTCCGGTGCTTACAACCCTCCAATTCAACAAGTCGCTTCCAGCTACGTCCGAGGACCTGTCGTAAGTTTTGCTTAGTTAGTTATTTATTACTATTTTTATTTTAAACCATTCAGTCGGTAAATTTTAAATTTTTGTAACTTCAGGTCTCTGCTCCTTACAACAACGGCTACTCTGTTCAAAGCAACGCTGGGTACAATACTTTAACTAATGGACTCGGATACACCAACCTCATTCGATAAATTGAATTTTACATTTACTGACTGAGACAACGCGATAAATAAAACTTGTAATTCTGTAACAATTAAATAAGTCAAGCGCAATAAATTTCATTTAATTATTCTTGACCCACAACTTTTGTGTCTTTTTCTCGGGCGTTTGTGAGTACTTTCACAGCTGCACATTTTGTATGCATAATATCTCGGGGAATCAAGCACCAATTAAATCAATTAAGTGTAGAATATACAGCAATTAATTTTAGTCAGAACATGCAAGATAATTCTAGGAAGCGAAAAAGCAGCAAGCTTGTTAGGAAAAGTGATGATGAGAAATGACCTTGCAATCCACACGTTGAACATGACTTGCGTTAGACACAGTGCGTAACAATAAAATGTAGACACTACAATTTAAAAAGAGTCTTGGTAAGACAATGCTCATCCTGTTGTCTTACATCTACGAACTTCATCATCACTCCATGGTTCACAGGACATACACATTAATCCGTGCTGAATCTGCTTAAATCTGGATTGTTATTTAGTGTTAAAGAAACTATTCTCTAATTGAATTTTATATGGTGGAATCACCTTAAAATATTTGCTCAATTCCTAAGCACATATAAGTAAGCATATCATAAAAAGAAGTTATACTGTGAGACAACGTGAGATGCAGAGGATATCAAAGAGTGAATAATATAAACTGGAGACTCCATGCGTAACGAAAGAATCCAGTGGCCTTCAATTCGAGTGTGTTGCGCAAGTTTGCGTTGAACATCTCAGATTGCATTTTATAAAAGCATTGTCTTGTGTAATATTCCTGGATTAACCACACATGATCTATTAGATCTATTGAGCGACTCTTCGCTCTGAGATTTTAAAGTAGGCGAGTTTGACGATGTAAAAGACAGGTTCAATTATTCCAATGATACTCATTCCCAAGAAAAGTCCCAAGATGCCCCCGATATTTGCTGAAATAGGAAGTATGGATATTTCAGTTCCAGTACAAGGTGAAGTTTACAAAATCAAGATACAATTAAGCTGATGACTGTGATCACATACCGATGAGATCATTAGTACCGTACAGTTTCTTCCTTACACGAGAATACACACTGTCCGATCCAAAGTAGACATGGACGATACTCACATTCTCAATAGCCCTATAAATTAATGAGGATGTTAATTGATTAATTAATTAAGTCTAATTAGTAATTAGAAGAGTGGGTCCAAACCAACTGGGTGTATTATTATTTTTATCCGTCCAAATCTTTGGATCCACTTGAAGTGGCAGAGTTGATGTTTGAACTGTGTATTCAATCCGATTACAACTAGGAAAGCAATCTCTGCAATAAGTACTATTGAGATGATCAGTGCCTCCAGCTAACTTCAAAATATTAGCTGGAATTCGAAATACGACACACGAAAATCGCATATAAAAAATCGTCAATAAGTCAGTCATTAATTATCAATAATTTGCGTGCATTTCGTATTTTTTAATTCTTAACCTCTAATTCTTTCTGAGCACAAAAAAGTCTCCCCATCGCACACGGCCACGTCTGGATCTATCGCGGGTACTAAAAATAAATATAATTATATTTATACTAGTAATAGCGATTTTCCACAGTAAGAATTAGTAAATTGCAATCATGGATAATTTTGTGTACGTGGGAGATCAAATCTTATGCAGCTGCAATTAGCCAAGACAAGACTAGCGACACACTCGTCAATGCAATTGTTCTGAGTGTAGATTTTATAAAGACCCAAAGGTTGTTCGTGCGAAAAGTAGCAATAGCGAGTGCCCTGAATTCAATTTTGAAATTTTAATAATTACGAGACAGGCATTTCAAAAAGAATACTAATCTCACACTCACTGGGGACAAATCTTTGATGTTTTCATCCGCAATCGTGAGATCTGCTTGGACATTCATGAAAACTTCAAGTCCAGGTCCCAGTGCGAGACCGAAGTCTTTGACTCTGGGAACTTCTATTGGTGGATGAGCCAGCATCTGCGAAAGTCCAAGTAAATGAAGATGACTCATTAACTAAATGCTTGTATCTTTGCAAGGTTTTACTCGAAATCCAAACGCTGAATTTCCTCCACAGTAGTACTCTCCCAGTTCAGGATTCAATAGAAACGAAAGTCCCGATCCTTGTCCAGCTTTCGTTTGTCTTCTCGGAAACTTCCTTTTATTTTCAGTTTCATCATCCTCGTCAATGATAATGTGTTTGTCTATGTCGAAAGATGCCCAATCTTCCTCTTCTCCTGTCATGTTGATTGCGTTTTGGGGGTTGAAAGGTTCGATACTAAAATACAAGTTTTTAGGCTGACATTGATGATAATACTTGAACTAATTATTGTGTCCACAGCCCACAGGCTCCACGTACTTCCAATCTTTAGAGTAGAATCTTTCAGGAATCATGTTGAAGGTGCAGCAGGCACCGTATCGAGTGTATTGGTATAAAAAGCTGGTGCTGCAGTTTATGAGTTCACCTTCCCACAAACACAAGGGAATCATCTCAGAACAATCTACTTTGGCGTACTAAATCAAGAAATTCACATTTAATGGGTTAGATTACGATGAACTATCATTTAAACCTTTACTAATGTACCTTATCCCATAATTCACCAAACTCCGGACTGACTACGTCACGCCAGAGATTTTTCATGTCATATTCCATGTCCAAGCCTCTGTCCTCCAGATTTGCTGTCGTCTCATTAAGAGAATAATTGAGATGGACATGAAAGCTATTTGTAGTTTCGCACATGCTGTCGAATGCCCGCAGCAACTTCATTCTTAGTATGAGTTTCGGTCTGATTTCTTTTATCGCTTCTTTGTCATTGGCTTTCTTGGCTTTGTCCTCGTCATTTTGCATTTGTCTAACTTCCCTGAAACAGTTGTGTAGTAAATCACCGAGTGATTGGAAGTAATTAAAGAAGAAACCTTGTAGATTATTATATAGAATGTGAAACATACTTGAGTAATTCAAAGAATCCAGATTTTCGGAACCTGTTGACATTGCAAATGGTTACCGCAGGGTATGGAATCTGAGCTACTGAAGTCTGAGCTGTTTGAAATGAGACGATCACAGGACTTCGGTAGTATTGGTGCATCACTCCATACACGAAAAACGCTGAACCTATCGATGACGCTACGATTAGAATCAGCCACGCTACTCTAAATTAAGAAAAGAATGACGGTAAGTAGAATTAACTCAATTTTGTTTAATTTTAATAAAGTTCTTAAAGAACCTTTCCCAAACTGGACGATCTGTCTGCGATAAATACTTCACTCCATGAATGCTGGAGTCAAGTAGGAGGCTATTGAAACTGTGAGGATTTGAAGACTCCAGAGTTTCGTCTTCTTTCTCATCAGAGGACTTGGACTCCATGGTCAGTGACGCTGCTGAATACACGAGTATTAAAGTCGACGCTTAAGGTTTTTTGCTAATTGCAACTTTAATGAACTTTGTGCAAAACGTTGAGACTTCAAAGAAAAACTGGATAAACCTGTTCATGAGAATTAGGATGCCTGCACACTGCAGAAACGCAATTCGACGATCAATAACTTTCTATGAATAATGAATCAAGTAATAACCAAAATAATGATATGCCCATGTGGGAAGTATATAGAGGTAAATATTCAGGGACACTGGGGTCTGGGACCAATTTCAATCAATACGGAACGGATATTGTAATTTTGTAATACAAAAATTGATTAAGCAACTCGGTTATAATCCTTTCGGTATTTAATGTAATCATAACAAAATTGAGCTGTTTAAACTAATATGTTAAGAAACTGTATATTCTGTAGTTGTACTGGATTGAGTATAATACCTTTGAGCCTTTTACGAAATTTTCAGAACCCGTACCATGAGATATTCCGGATGCACTTTAAATGATTTATTGGGGGACTGTCCGCTTGGGGATCTTGAAGTAGGTGAACTTTACTATGTAGATGACTGGTTCGATTATTCCCATGATACTCATTCCCAAGAAAAGTCCCAAGATTCCTCCGATATTTGCTGAAATAGAAAATGAGTTCCAGCAAGAAGAAGTTTACAAAACAAGACACAATTAAGCTGATAACTGATAACATACCGATGAGATCATTAGTGCCGTACAGCTTCTTCCTCACACGAGAGTAGACATTGTCCGATCCAAAGTAAACATGGACGATACTCACATTCTCATTAGCCCTATAGATTATTAGTGAGGAATGGTGCGGATGCTAATTAATTACGTTTCATTATACGAATGGACCCTCACCAACTCGGTTTATTATTGTCTTTGTCCATCCAAATCCGGGGATCTGATCGGATTCGCAAAGTGGATGTTTGGACTTTGTATTCAATGCGATTGCAACTCGGAAAGCAGTCTTTGCAGTAAGTACTGTTTACTTCGTCAATGTCTCCAGCCAGCCGCAAAATATTAGCTAAACAGATGAAAATACGATTGAGCATCGGAAATGACATACAAGATTAAGATCCATATCATGATGCTTCAATGAGTATTATAACCTCTGATTCTTTCTGAACATGCTAAACTCTCTCCTTCGCACAAGGCCAAGAAGGGATTGAGACTGGGGACTAAAAGTATAATAGCCTTATTTATAATAATATTGGCAGATTTTTATGAAGATCATACAAGCGAGCTGCAAAATACAGACACAGATTTTATTTTAATTAATGCTTACATGGGAGATCAATTCTTACGCAGCTGCAATTAGCCAACACCAGATAAGCGACACACTCATCAATGCAATTATTCTGAGTGTAGATTTGATAGTGGTCTAACGGTTGTTCATGCGAAAAGTAGCAATATCGACTCTCCTGAATTCAGTTTCAAAGTACAATTTAAAAGCAGCCGTGAACAGAAAAGAATAAAAAGAGGAGGCATAGGCGTTTCAAACTGAATACGAAACTCACTGGGGACAAATCTTTGATGCTTTCATCTGCTATGGTGAGATCTGCTTGGACATTCATGAAAACCTCACGTCCGGGTCCCAACGCCAGTCCGAAGTCTTTGACTTTGGGTTCCTCTATTGGAGGATGGGCTAACATCTGTTGAAATCCAAGGAAATCATAGATCAGTCATTTACTAATGTTCAGAAATTGAGACGAGACCTTACTCGAAATCCAAACCCAGAATTCCCACCACAATAATACTCTCCTAATTCGGGATTTAAAAGAAATGAAAGTCCCGATCCTTGGCCAGCTTTTGTCTGTCTTCTCGGAAACTTCCTTTCATTCTCAGTCTCGTCCTTCTCGTCAATAATAATGTGTTTATCAATGTCAAAAGATGCCCAATCTTGTTGTTCCGGTGTCAAGTTAAATGAGTTTTGCATACTGTTACTGAAATGGAATAATTGTAAAAAAATGGCATTCATGATATTGACATTCGACCTTCTGATTACTTACAACAGGGTCTTAGAATAAAATCGCTGAGGTATCATGTTGAAGGTGCAGCAGGCCCCGTACGGAGTGTATCTGAGCTCGAAGCTCGTGCTGCAGTTGAAGGCCTCTCCTTCCCACATACATAAGGGAATCATGTCGGAACAACTTTGTTGTGCGTACTGTTAAAAAAAATTGCGTGGTCAATTGGTTTAGCGAGTATCTTAAGGTACAATTTAAAGTAAGTTAATAGTGACACACCATCTTCCATAAGGCCTTAAAATCCTCACTGGCTGTGTCAATTAGGCGAATTTTCATGTCGTATTCCAAATCTAACCCTCGGTCTTTCAGGTTTGTCGTCGTCTCATTAAGAGAATAATTGAAATGGACATGAAAGCTAGTCGAAGTTTCGCACATGTGGTCGAATGCCCGTAGTACTTTCATTGTTATCATGAGTTCTGGCTCGATTTTTTCAAGAGTTTGCTGATCATTGGCTTTGCTGGCTCGGTCCTTTTTCTTTTGCATATTTTTAACGTCTCTGAATACAGGCGGAATGAAAGGATGTTCAAATTTTTAAATGAACAGCTTTGATTGGTATAATTTAAGGCATACTTGAGTAGTTTAAGAAATCCAGATTTCCTGAACTTGTTGATACTGCAAATGCTGACTGCAGGGTAAGGAATCCGGGCTACTGAAGTCTGGGCTGTTTGAAATGAGACTATCACAGGACTTTCGTAGTACTGGTGCAGGACTCCATACACGAAATACGCTGCCCCAATCGATGACGCTATGATAAGAATCAGCCAAACTACCCTGCGTTACAAAAAGCACAGTGAAGTAGAAGTTATATTAGTTTTGTAGCAGCTGCTAAGCTGAGTTCTGCACCTTTCCCAAACTGGACGGTCTCTCTGGGATAGGTACTTAACCCCATGAATGCTGGAGTCAAATAGGAGGCTATTGAAACTGTGAGGATCGGGAGCCTTGTCATCTTCGTCCTGACGAGTTGGCTTGGGTTCCATGTAAAGAGACTAAATACGCGGCTGATGAAAGCTGAATCCTTCAAAGTTGCATTCTGAATGTCCTGAATGACATTGTACGAATTGTGAAAGTCCTTAGTACAGTATTGAGACTTGAATGGAAAACTGGCTAATACGCAATAGATTTAATGGGAAACATGAATTGAAAATATCAACAATTTTCTATGAATAATTAATAATCTCATGCCCCTGCTTGTTGGAAAATTACTTATGACCAAGGACGTAAACACTACATAATTATGATAAATTGGAGCAGGCAATTACAGCTCGAATAGCGGCAGCAACTACGGATGTAATAAAATAAAGATTGATGAAGCAGCTCGATTACCCTTTCGAATCGGGAAACATCAATTTAATTCAACAACTTGGGTACATAGTCTTAATACATATCATATTATATATTTATATTATTTTGTTTTGCAGGGTTGTGTTAAGCTAGTTAAGCATTTATTACTGAATTCTCTAATCCAGCACGGCAGTACGCGGAAATATTCCTGGATGACTCGACAGGATTTACTGAGGGACTCTTCGCTTTGAGATCTTGAAGTAGGTGAACTTGATAATGTAAACAATCGGTTCGATTATTCCCATGATACTCATTCCCAAGAAAAGTCCCAAGATTCCTCCAATATTTGCTGAAATAGAAAATAAGGTTCAGTAAGAAGTTTACAAATCAAGTTACAAGGTGGTGGCATACCGATGAGATCATTTGTGCCGTACAGCTTCTTCCTCACACGAGAGTAGACATTGTCCGATCCAAAGTAGACATGGACGATACTCACATTCTCCTTGGCCCTATCAAAGAAAGAGGATATTTAGTGATTATTTAGTTACGTTTAATTACAAGAATGGATCTTGCCAGCTCGGTTTATTGTTGTCTTTGTCCATCCAAATCCGTGGATCTGCTACAATCGGCAAAGTTGATGTCTGGACTCGGTATTCAATGCGATTGCAACCCGGAAAGCAATCTTTGCAGTAAGTACTGTTTACTTCATCAATATCTCCAGCTAACCGTAAAATTTGAGCTGAGTAAACAATAAAATACATGAAAAATTAAGGTCAATTTTGGCTCTTTAAATTAGTATAACAACCTCTGATTCTTTCTGAACATGCTAGTCCCTCTCCTTCGCAGAAGGCCAAATCTGGTTTTAGACTGGGGACTGAAAAATTGAATTGATAACCTTAGTTTTGAATCATTATTATTGACGGATTTTCAGATAAGTTTCAAAAGAGCAGATTTTAAAAAGTTCACTTACATGGGGCATGATTTCTTATGCAGCTGCAATTAGCCAACACAAGATTAGCGACACACTCATCGATGCAATTACTCTGAGTGTACACATTATAGAGATCCAACGGTTGTTCTTGTGAAAAGTAGCAATATCGACTCTCCTAAATTTAGTTTTAAATTAAAATAAAGAAAACAACAGTTAAAGAAAAGGAATAAAAACTCACTGGTGATAAATCTTTGATGCTTTCATCCGCAATTGTGAGATCTGCTTGGACATTCATGAAAACTTCAAGTCCTGGTCCCAACGCGAGACCGAAGTCTTTGACTTTAGGATCTTCTATTGGGGGATGGGCTACCATCTGTGGAAGTTGTAAGAAAGCTAAGTTTAGTTGCATTTACTAATGTTCGCAAAATAACATTTAATATTAAGAGATCTTACTAGAAATCCAAACCCTGAATTTCCACCGCAGTAGTACTCTCCCAATTCGGGATTCAAAAGAAACGAAAGTCCCGATCCTTGGCCAGCTTTTCTCTGCCTTCTCGGAAACTTCCGTTTATTCTCATGTTTATCCTTCTCGTCAATGATAATGTGTTTGTCAATGTCAAAGGTTGCCCAATCCTGTTTCTCTTCATGTGTCATGGTCGATAAGTCGTGGGCGTATCTTGGTGTATCACTGTAAACAAATAAACAAATTTTGACGTTTTAAATTTGCTATGAGGATATTCAGTCTCGTTATATCTGTTCACACAGACTGCACTTACATCCAAACCTTCGAATTTAACTGCTTAGGAATCATGTTGAAGGTGCAGCAGGCTCCGTAGCGTGTGTATTTGTACAAGAAGCTCGTGCTGCAGTTGAAAGCCTCACCTTCCCACATGCACAAGGGAATCATGTCGGAACAACTTTGTTCTGCGTACTGTGCCAATAAAGTTTGTCAACATTGTTTAACTGGATACCTTAAGTTACAAAAATTGTCAGTTTATAATACCAACCTCGTTCAACAAAGCCATAAAATCCGGATTTAGTGCGTCCCTCACGCGAATTTTCCTGTCATATTCCAAATCTAACCCTCGGTCCTTTAGATTTGTCGTCGTTTCATTAAGAGAATAGTTGAAATAGACGTGAAAGCTGTTCGAAGTTGCACACAAATCTTCGAATGCCTGCAGTACCTTAATTCTCAGTAAGAGTTGTGGCTCGATTTTTTCAACTGTTTTCTGATCATTGGCTTTGCTGGCTCGATCCCGATTTTCTTGCATTTTTTTAACCTCCCTGAAAACAAGTGGAATAAAAGAAATTCAGGTAATTATATACGCACGAAATCTTACATAGGTGGGTAGTATAGTTATTACAATAATTTAAGGCGTACTTGAGTAGTTTAAGAAATCGAGACTTTCTGAACCTGTTGACACTGCAAACGCTGACTGCAGGGTAAGGAATCCGGGCTACTGAAGTCTGGGCTGTTTGAAATGAGACGATTACAGGACTTTCGTAGTATTGGTGCAGCACTCCATACACGAAATACGCTGCCCCAATCGATGACGCTATGATTAGAATCAGCCACGCTACTCTGAATTCAAAAGAAAAGTAAAATATTCCAGTGAAGCAGAAATATTGGCACAATTTTGTTGTGTAACTGCTATGTTGAGTTTTGAACCTTTCCCAAACTGGACGGTCTCTCTGAGATAGGTACTTCACTCCATGAATGCTGGATTCAAATAGGAGGCTATTGAAACTGTGAGGATCGGGAGCCTCATCCTCTTCGGTCTTTGGAGTTGGCTTGGGCTCCATGTCCAAAGGCGCTGCTAAATCCTCCAGGCTCCAACAGTTAAGAAGTCGTACGCTGATTGCAAGTTGAATGAATTTAAAAATCAGTCTAGACTTGTAAAAAAACGAGCTAAAATGGCGCAGAAGATTTTGCAAACTTGCTGAGTAGAAGGAGAATGTGAATTGACGATCAATACCTATCTATGAATAATGAATCAAGTAATTTTCGTATGACAAAATTACATGCCGTGTGTGTTGGATAATTATTTGTGATCAAGAGGAATAAAGTAGGGGAACACGCGTACAACACTGCATAATTATGAGAAATTTGAGGTGGCAATTAGAGTGGGACTAACTCCAATAACAGCAGACATTAATTAGAAAAAGATCGAAGAAGAAACGGGCTGAATTATCCCCTCAAACATGTTTAATGCTACTAAACGATAAAATATAGTGTGACACAAGATACAATCAATAAATCTATTTTAACCACG
>JAQGAD010001353.1:0-20505 GCA_034696625.1 Isotomurus palustris | reverse complement strand
TGTCTGAGTGTTGTTCCATGTCCCATACTAAGAGATAAGTAGGTCGTGCTAAGTATTATTCTGCTAACTGATTTATACTTCGACAAAACACAACTGGCTTTATGTTGACAATTTCACATATTCCAGGAAACGTATTATATAATACATCTCTAGAATGAGGCACAACCGAAAAGTCTGGATATTCCCAGCATCCCAGCCTTCTTCGTGTTGTGAAGTCCCTTGTTGCTGTCAATTTCGTCTTTTGTCAGTTCCGTATTCAGACCTGAATTTCATGTTACTGTCGTGGAATAAATTTAGTTGATAAATGACAACTGAAATCTCAAGGTTGCATTTCTGGTTGCTTAAAGTTAAAATAATCTAGTTCACCAGCAGTCTCACTTAAATTGCAGAATTTATGTTGTACAAAACCAGGGAAGGATTGGATAAGTCTTGACAGTCTTGAGATTTAAAACGTATTGTATCTAGGTATATATGATACTGTCAGCAAAGACCTTCATTCACCCTTTGACTTAAAGGTTTTCGACAGGATTAGTCCACAAAGTGGTTGTCAACCTGAACCAGAACTTCCATATTCTTCTGTCACGAATTCCATGTTCCAAGAGTATAAATCTACAATTCAAATGAGCATCATCACACAATACTTGATTTAATTTGTTTTTGCCTTTTAACACCATGCACACTGATTCAATTGACGCATTTCATGTCAGTCTGACTTTCACTGTGAAACTCGACACGATATTTTGTTCATGATTATTTGATTACCAAAGACTCCAGGCAGTTAGCAGTAGTTGCTACACCAGTTTAAAAGTTTGAGTGTGCACACCCTCGGCCTACGCATACGAATTTATCCTTCAACCAGACTTTCACTATATCCCACTCGTTCTGCTTGGACTTTTTAAGTATTCTCGCTCCAAACGCCGAGATTCACGTTTTCTGAAAAATAACTTTCTCTCAGTGAATTGAGTAAAAAGATCCCCTACTAAAATATTTAGACACAATGATGATACCATTGGTTTGATACCTAACTCGTGAGAAACTTCCAATATGGGTTTTTTGCGGACTGTCAACACGAGAAACGAGTCATGTCAGGGTGAAAGTAGTCGTTTTTCAGTATTGCAAGTTCAGAATTCTAGATGCACTCTTCTCCACAAGACACAAGAGTCATGCAGAACGACTCCATGAATGCATCCTATCCCTACTTATCAGTAGCTATCAGTATAGTTATATATTTAACTCCGTATATACTTCCCTTATCCATCCGTCTCCTCAAGTGTATGTCCTCGAATACGAAGTAGGCAGGTACATACAAACATAACATTTATTCGAGTGTGGAGAAAGGAATTCCAGGAAAAGTCTCAAAAGATTCTCGAGTTTGTACCGTTGTGATAGCCCCTTTGGAGTAACAGTGAAAGCCATTCAGTATCCTACAACGTCTCCGGTTCACTCTATAACTCGTATTGATTATAAAGAGGAAAGCGAAAGCATAGATATTTCACTGGTTTCCTGTATCCAAATCAAACTCGCTTTGCACGGACATGTCAACAGGCTTACCATCCCTTGTAGATTTGCCTTGGAGGTTAAGGCCAGCGTGTTTACTATAATCCAACGAATTTCAAAGTTTGTCTACTACAATATTGTACATTTGTTCGAACACACACGTGTGGCTTTGGGGTTTGAAACGTGAGGGAATTCTTGCCCAATAGGGGAAACCTATAATGAAAACAGAAGCATCTCATTTCATACCAGAACGGATGACGCTTTCTCTTCATCACATCATCGCTATCACATTTCCTCTGCCTCCTCCTCATCCGCTCCTTTACCAATCGTAGGAAAACACCAAAGTTAATTCTGAAGTAGAAGCGGTTTGGACACGAGTGAGCTTGTGAGCTAATCCATAATTCACAGCCTCTCTCTCTCTTGCGAGTTCAAAGGTGAAATTAATTGGAGAATGGAAATCGACAGAGAAATAGTGCGAAATAGAAGACATGTTGACGGATCTTTCCTTTCACATCGCACATGCATAATTAAAGAATTTGTCTGTCCGTTAGACTGTGTGCCGCTGACATGACTGATGCATACTGAATTTACCGATAAATTGGGGTTTCACAAAATCCACGTTCAACTCAAACATGACTTTGTTTATGCGTGTGAAACCAGAGGCAGATGGTATGGAGAAAGCAAGATGAAATAAAGTCAGGGTGACATCAAACCCCAGGGCACAAGAGAAAAGTGTAAGAGTAGACTTACTCTAGTAGCCTCATGTAGACGATGCGTACATAAGATGTTTAATAATAAGTTAAAAATGAAGATAAATAATGCCAGTGTGACACAGCTTAGGTGATGGTGAGTAATCCACTGTCATACAGGAATTTTTTCTGCCCCGGATGCAATGATACTCGAGGAAACAAGTAGTGGTGAAAGCATGAATGAACGTCTTTCGCTAAAATTGAGACGGATGGGAGCTCATTATCGTTCACTTGGTTGATGAGCACGTCTTCAAATGAGCTGCCGTCACGTCCAAAGAGACCTCGAGGTGAACAACTTGCCAGTTGGTGTCTTATCTACTTACGACGAGACCACACTAAGCCTACGCTACGATGCCTTTCTCTGTGTTCCGTCTACTTGCACACTTTAATTTACCTTAGAGCTCATTGCATTTCATGGGCTTATCTGACTACCTACCCGCAGCCATAAGCAACTTTCTACGGCGATGATTTTTGCTCCTTAATTCTTTCTCCACTCAGAACA
The DNA here is from genome assembly GCA_034696625.1 of Isotomurus palustris. Classification (NCBI taxonomy): domain Eukaryota; kingdom Metazoa; phylum Arthropoda; class Collembola; order Entomobryomorpha; family Isotomidae; genus Isotomurus; species Isotomurus palustris. The sequence goes on along the minus strand of JAQGAD010001353.1, from coordinate 17,757 downwards.
TTGACAAGTTACCTTTACTGATAAAACATCACTTTTGACTTTCACCGCCTGCCAATCTCACGTCTTCAGTGTCATGCATTTTTTCAAAAGTCCTTGCACAAGACACCGAATCTCGTAAATAACCCAAAAGTGATTGCAAGACATTCATGGCTCATACTCACAACAATGAGGGTTCGACTCCTCTTGTTCGATGTAAAATATCGTTTTTCGGAAAAAAGGAAGAGAACGTGTAACTGCTTTCACCTCCTCCTTCGTTATCCATACCCAAATCCTGGAGCAATTTTTTCTCTCGGCGTTTGCAAATGTATGTGAGATACTCGGGAACAGCCATAAGGTACAAGTCAAGCGTATCCGAAAAACATTACAAGCGGATTTCTATTTTTGTCCCTTAACGAGAAGAAAGGTATGAATAAATCAGGAGCGGAAATCTCCTTTCTCTCTGCACACACATCGAGGACCGGGCTTCCGTAAAAGAACTTATGGGCTGTGGCTTTTTCGGTTAGGTTTAGGTAGCTCGTGGTTCTTCCATTACCAAGTTCACGTTTAGATGTCTTAAAGGAGCTTGGCCAACCACGGGATTGTTTCTCATGTATCAGTTTGAACAATAATGTTTTCTTCAGCTCCAAGAAGTTAGACACACATGCAAATTTGTTTTCAATGATCTGTCATATTAACTTTTGAAGATGCTTCCACTACAAGATCACATTGCGTATAAGCACCTTCTGTTATATATTTTGGTGCAGTAAGAAAACACCATTACGCTATCAATGTTTGATGGCCGAAACAGTACAATAATAATTTTCTATATGTTACTTGAGAAGCTAACAGCAGCTCAGGACACAGGAAAAATAAGTCTAAAGATTGCGATACTAAACACACCACCAATACGCGTAAACTTGTGATTCGGAGATTTTATCCACTGCACAATTTTTGTTTTGAGTTCTATCCACCACTATTGTAAACAAGATAAATTGCCATGTTGTTCTGAATAGTTTGGCTTCAAATCATCCATCATAAAGTTACCAGTGCCACTTATCGTTGTGTCTAATTCAGACAGAAAAGGCGTTCTGTGTGTTTGTTTCACTCAAACTTTATGGACAAAGTTTGAATATCATCATCGTATCTCTTGCAACCTTTAGCTATCAGTGGAAATGATATACGCACACAAAATTGTTTTTCTGTTCTAACCTCACAAGTAAATTCTAGGTCACTTCACGTCTCAGCTATAATTTGTTTCTAGCTATGCACCACTGACGCTGTGACGCTGTTACATTAGTCGGGTAGTTTGATAAAAGAACGCGTAAAATTTGAGAGACTTACATTTTCCTTCTCAAGGTGAAATGACTTTCAGATAGAAAGTGTTGATGGAATTACATTTTGAAACATCAAACTTTTTCCATCACACCTATAAAATCCTTTATTCGTAGAAGCTAAAAAATGATCCCAAAAGTACCAAGACTGACTTCGCTCCAACAAGCTAAGTTTCTAGAAATTCTACATAGTTAGTTTTCTACTACAGAAGAACTGCAATGGATTGGAGATGATCACCACAGGAGGTGTATACACCGTATCTTACGTTTGAAGTGAGGCAATTGAGACCAAGGCGTCCATTAAGACGCAACTTCACTTTAACATTACTTTTTCACTTCTACTGCATCTCAAACTATGTTGTTGGACACATTAAAGAAAACTTTTCCTTTCTGTTACTTTCACCTTATAGCGACTAAATTCTTCATACTACACGAGAGATACAACTATCCTTTAAGGACTTGTGTTTTAAGCCCTCATATATACCCTATATAGATCCCTTCAAGACACACGTCCATAATTCACAAGAGAGTGCACTCCATCTTCTATAGCTTCTCTACAGGATATAAGGATCAGGAGTTCCAATTTAGAATTCACATGACTTGGTACATAGATGATGTCCTACAGTAGTTGGCAGATCCTTTTTGGCTTGAGCTGTGTCAATCAAATGGATTTAGGGATAAGTGTTTCGATGCTGCTGCTTCTTTACACTATTCGTTCCTTACTTCCTTTTCCAGCTAGTTTGACAGTCTTACGCTTTCCTTTCCACCCAATTTTACAGCTATCTGGAAATAGAAAATAGGACCACCACCACTACCACCAAGTAGTACAACTCCTCCCGCTACCTACAAGTTCGTTGCGTGTGTGTTGTAACTTCTGCTTCACTTGACAATATCACTACTACAGGTTTAACTGGAGAAAGTAAGCTTGGTTTCTGGGCCCCTATCAATGAACTACCTATAAACATTTTTCAACTGCAACTCTGTGCACCATCTCCGTGAGGCCTTGTGAGAAGGGTATTTGATCCATTGCCACACTCTGAAGATCACGAGAATCTGAGCTTAAACCCACAAGTATAAATTGTAACCTTGTGATCAAAATACTTTTACGAGTGTTTATCTAAACTCTCTCTACCACTAAAATTCAGAAATGAGGAAGCACGGGAAATGAAGCTCTGCTTTCATGAAAGGAGGAGTGGGCTGGTAATAAAATCTCAAATAATTACAGCCTTTGATGATGACACATTATCACTTCCTACTCGAGTTGAGAGCACAACACTATTATGTTTCCCCAAGCCAACTTGCCTACTTTCTCCTGTCGGTATCTTTAGTGGAAGTGGATTAGAGATAACACACGCGGTTAAGCTTTACACTGAGAAATGCCCCCATGTCTAGTCTTCTTATCCCCTCTGAGTGTTTCGAGAGTCAGTGAACAACGAATAATTAGGGGAATACGAGACTCTCCCTAAAGGAAGAGTTGCTCTACTTGAGGAGGAAATCAGTATGGACTACTGGTGATTAAGGAGTAGTTGGAGTAGATTCTTCTGAAACGGATTAGACAGTAGGGAGTAGGGCAGTAAGAGTGGAATAAGTTCACTGGAGGTGAAGGAAAGGTCTCAAAAGCCTCTCTCCCAAGATTATTTTCTAGAAATCCCTAACCATCCTTATCCTATGGACTCTACGTAGCTTACTTTTATCACCATGTTGTGTTACAGCAGCATGTATGTGTCTATTTTATATTCCCTTCTTATATTATTATATTGCGATATGCTCATACAAGTTAGAAAACGGATTTGCTCGTAAATAAACAACTCACTTGTACTTTCTCTCCGGTCAGAATCGGGTTGTACTCTCAAATAACGCAATATTACTTTCTTTGAGCCTTCCAGAACTCGCGGCTCTCGTAAAATAATGACGGCTATGATGAATGTGTGTTTGTTCCTCCTAAAACACAAGTGAAAGTGTGGAGAGGGCTTTCTGCAGAAGGGTGGCTCAACTTACATGGTTTTGAATATAGTAGGTTAAGAGATGAGAGAGAGAGAGAGAGGAGGGGAAAGGAATTATATTCATTTCTCTGTAACTCTCGAGATAACTAAGGTATCTCAACCATCCAAAAAGTTTGAAACAAAACACCTTGAGGCAATTCTGAATTAGTGAAGGCATGTGGTAAATTGTTATAATTCTTATTTCTGGCCCCAAGTGCAGACCGAGAGAGATCAGATTTGTGAAGTCATTTTACCATGAAATGAGCATGAAACTTGTGAACTTTCTATCTTCTCGTGAAGTACCTAAATTTATATCGTCTCTCTCGAGTATCCATACGAGAAGCCTGAAGTAGGTATATTAAAACGTTACATAACAACTTTGGAAAAATTGCTCAAGGCCCTTGGTGAAAAGTCTGTTCTGTAAAAAATAGCACACAACAAAATGCACACAGAAAAATCTTAGATACTTTAACGTGCTTTATATTCAAATAACGTATGGCATAGCATGCATGTATCAATTTTCAAATGTTTACGAAAACATTCCAGCTCTTAGGGAAACATAAGTTTCTTCAAATTAGTTGGCAATTATGTAGACGATTATGATTCAAGTGGATACTTGAGAGAAGAGAACCAGATCCTCTACCACCAACTAATCGCCTAAGGATGAGGAAGTGGGTAGTGCAAACCAGTGAAAGTTTTAAGCTCAGTGCCTTCTGCTCCTCAAGATACTCTCATATAGTTCAACAAGAAGTAATCTTTCACCATAAACAGACTCTTGCACAACTGCACGAAGAGGAATTCAGTGGTTGCTATCAAGTAAATTGCTGAGTAGACTCTCTATGACGGTCATGTTTGGTATATGAACTGGTGCAGAGCTGTGTGAGCTTCTGCCAGTTTTCTTTCCTATAAAAATATCCCCATTTAACCCACTAGAAAGAAGCATGCACACTAAGATCATCACCATATTTTTACTCAGATAAGCACTACTACTTATTAAAGCAGTTATGATGCAGTTTCCCTTCCTCACAACTTCCTCCTTCTCGTCATCCTACAGCACTTGTATTTTCCCAGTAAAGCCTTGACTTCGGGGTTAGTTAACGATAATGCGTCTTTTTCTTAACTCAGTCGCTCCGTCTCTTTCTCACACTCCTTTAGGCCTTTAGTCTTTATCCACCGAATTCGTGCACATAACCCCCGAAGTGTTTTTATGTCAGAGGTCATTAGTATCTATCCCAAAAGGCTTAGAGTAGAATTTACCAAAGACGGTGAGGAGAAACACACTACAAACTGGGTAGAGAAAGTGAAGAACAAAAACCAAGAGACTTTTAAGGATTAGAATGAAGAAAAAGCTGACAAAGATATAGAGGGAGTCATGTCCACCATTTATTTCACCCAAACTTTTTAGTCAATGTTTACTGTTTTCTCACACACTTTAACAGTCCTTCTACCCAAGAGTAATCCAAATTGAAAAATTGGTCGGCATCTTATCTAAAAATCCAGGGAGTTCACCCATGTTTCACTTGTGTTCCCGTTTTCCAAGCCTCAGCAAATATGACTCTAAATCTTGTTTTCTCTGGCCACAGTACCACCAAGCAATAATAACGCACGCCACAGGCTAAACAAGCCATCCTAAACATATTTACAAACCAAAGCATTTCATAGGTTTTTGTGCCACACTCAATCTCCACTTGTATAACAAGCACATCAAGTAGTACCAAATAAATACACACACACTCAAGGAAGTATATATTTAGTGACACAGAGTTGTGTTCAAATGCTTTAGCACTTCCTTCCTCTTCTTTGAGTCAAGAATGAGAACTGTTTCCGAGATAAATAAACTTGGCTGTCCGGCAGCTACTAGTTTGGTCAAGAGTTGTGAGCTTGTGACCACTACTGCCATTGCGACTGGTGAACATTCCTCTCCATCTCAACTTCTCAACTGTATTTCAAGGGCTTAGGCAGCCAGGCTTGATTTGGTTCGTGTCTCGTGTGCTACACAATATAAATGTGCAACAACAACTTTCTCTACATATGAAGATATACAAACTTCTGTATTCTGAGTGTAGGATAGTTTGTTCGTTATCCACCCACAACAACTTGCCTTGCCCTTTTACTACTGTTGCCATTAAAAGGAAAGCAACTAACTAGCGGAAGTTTGTCTAGCTGAGAGAAGTGAGCAGTTCGTGGTGGTCTACACTCATTCGTTGTGCCATTTGTTACGAAATCCATTTGGATTGAATCTCCCCAAGGAATGTTCGAAGTATTGAGAGCCTTCATTGCATGAGATGTTGGTTTGTAGGGTCGAGAGGCTAAAGAAGCTTAAGCTAAGAATGTATGTGTGCAGATCTGTTGTGCCAAGCATGAATTGACTGACACCAGTGCTTTCTCCTGCTTTCTCCCTGTACAACTTTCCTCTCCTTCCACCAACCACCAGTGACTTCAATTTATTGATCAGGAAAACCACTCAATCTAATTTAATCTGAGGTTACTTTTTATTTATTTCCTTTTGCATTGTAATCTTCGCCTACAGTTCAAGTGAATAGGTATCCGCGAGGTATTCCCTTAAGTGAGCAGTGCGGAGGAATTGCAACTCGCAACAATCACTTTCATAGTCGTTTTCACATCCACACAAAATTCGCAAATAGGCATAGACTCTCGGCTGTGTTGTCTGTTGTTGTTGCGGAAGTTATGACCGTCTTGAGAGTGGAATTGAAATGCCCGTTTCATGGTCTATTTAACGTGGTTAAAGGGTATAAAACTCTCCCTGGTCTGGTAAACGTGCATTTCTAGTTTATTCTACCACCGGAAACATTTGTGACCAGAGTAGGGACAGTCTTTTATTGAGACGGAATGTCATACAAATTGCATTCTCCGTTTGCATTGTCGGACTCTATTCCCCAAATGTTTGTCAAAAAACTCAATTCGCAGTGGTCTGAGTGAGTGCGCCAGACATTTCACAGAATTAGGCCATTGGAGAATTCAAAGTGTCTTTTATTGTGTTGGCTCAACAGTACTTCTCGCAATGTAATAAATATTCATAGTGTATTTGCAGTAGCCGCACTGTACTGCATGTGTAAATAGTAAACACACTGCCGTAATGTAACGAATTGCATTGCACCATTCCTACCTGATTTGGACCTTGGAAGCTAAGTTTATTTACATTCAGGTCTTCGCCAATTAATACTGCTTGCAGTGTAATAAGTTCTAATAAGGCACAAAGCAATAATTATGCTCGTGTGAGGAACCCTTTCAACTAACTGGCCTGGAAAATAAATATTTGTAGTGTTTGACACATTAACGACTTTTTTTCAAATGCCAATGATATACGCTTTGTAACCCTATCAGAAGATTTCTTTGAAGCCTGTACAAATACCTATTAGAAATCACACACAAATTACACGTTTTGTTACATGGAATGCCTTCAAAAAAGAAATCTGAAATTCGAAAGGTTGGCCTTTAGCAAAGAAAAAATGCAACACGAGGCGCACTGCCATTTCACCACACGTGCTGATTCCTTCACACTCGAGTCTTTCAGTATTTGCCTTGTGTCTTAACCTCCTACCTACAATAATAATAATTTAGGTCTTTTTTGGGTCAAGTAACCAACCTCCTTCGCCAATTGAACGGGTTTATCTCAATTCCCTCTTAATCCAGTTGTATACGGGGAATTTGTAAAGTAGTAACTGGAGCAAAAGAAAGTATGGAATGCTAGCTCAAAGGGCACACAACTAAGTTGCTGAATTGGAATTTTATTTCTCAATTGCAGATCCTTTTTGGAACGACCATCCTCTTTTCATTCATTTGGAAGGGTTAATGGACAACAGGGTGACCATAATCATAAAACCAGTGGGCAATAAAAGAAATAAACAACCTGCTCAACCCACCAATTCACCCTCCACTCAATCTTATTCCGCCGAACGGCCGACTGGAAGAAGAACATTCGAAAATCGAATCCAACTTGTGTAGAGAAACCTTCAAACAACTAACTTCGACCATTACCTTGTCTTACCACAACCATTGCCTTTCAATGCTTTCTCTCCTCAAAACCTCTTCATCTTCGGATCATTTACCACAACAAAAATAATTTTTTGAATGATTTCCTCCACTCGAAGCAATACATACGAAACATTCTAGCAACTCCTCTCCTACTTTTTCCATTTTGAAAAATACATGAAAGCCGTTTCGGTTGTATCTCACCAACAAATGAAAATACTCATCAGTTAGGCACTTCCACCATAACCGAGCACAATATTCTCTCCACCCCGCCAAATCTATCTCCTTAACAGGAAAAAACTCATTTCAATTTCATCTCTTGCGTGGTTATAGTGTGAAACAAACCATAATAGTAATAATAACGAATATGCCTACAGACTAACGAGAGAAACTCTCAAAAAGCATATCCTTCTCTCTCTACGTTATTCCAAGCAACTGTGTTGTATTTACACTTTACACATAACACTTGAAGAACATATATATTCCTAGAAACACTCGGCATTCTTTCATTAAGGATTGCACCGTTTGGAACACTTTCCGGAACTATCCAACGAACAATAATAGGCCTATAAGCGAACACTCATTGTTGTGGCTATCTGGAACACTCAAATGTTGCTTTGGGTGATGGGTTTATCTATGATTATCCACAATTCGTTTCCACTTCAAAATAGAACGACGAGAATGATGGCCAAGAGATCTACAGGAGTTGTTACAACTTTGGGGATTCTCCTTACTCTTTTCCTTACTTCAAACTGCCACGGTAAGTACGAACGAGCTTTCCGCGTTGTTTCTTTCCATTCCCATTCTAGGTTCAGTTCGAACTCGAACTCACTGCTTAAGGCGTAAAGTCAATCTTTACATGGTCTTATGGTGGAAGCAAATAAGGAAATATGCATTTAGGCCATAAAACTGCATATTTACAATTATTTCTGGGAAAAAGCACTTGCATTGAAGACAAAAGTCCTTTGTGAAACTAGAGTTTGACTTCTCGTCTCGTAATGACGAGTTATGTAAGCTTCATTCATTTCTTACATAATCCTTAGAACGTCAGCTTAAAATATGATTTGGAATTGAAAGATCTTGTGCTAGGATTAGGAGACCGAAAGTGTTTCACACTTACAATCATACGCCTTACGTCAGAACGCATTCAACCGCTTGAATTGCTTCTGATTACAGGATCCATCACACAATTTCTAATTACTCAGAAATTTCAAATCAAATAATTGAACCTTCATTTTCTTAATGTTGAATAATGGTGCCATCCAAGCTATAAACAAAGCAAAGGTTCTATAAACGCTTTTGTGCGCGAGTTTAGGACTTCTCATTATAATTGTGCACTGGGTATTAAAAGGTAAAATCTAAAGGTAAGCTATATACTGAAGTACAACTCTGCTGGGCATTCATGAATTTAGAAGTGTGGACGCGTAGAGAAACTCATAACACTTTGACGAGAAAAGGGGCGAGAATTTTAATGAAAAACCTCCCTGCACGGACGCAATTTATTTGATTGAAATGAGTCTGAGTTCTCAGAATAATTATCTTAATTGAAACGAAATGAATCCCCGAAATTCTCTACTCCCGCATAATCAGTCATTGTGTGAAAATTCACAATGGTAAGAATTTCATCCTCAACTCTGTGCTAATGTACTACCACTATTGCCACTTCAATATAACAAATGAAAGAACCTCGTCGAAAAATTTTGTTGTGATTTACCGTTTATATTGATAGGACTTTGAAATGTGATTACGCCAGAGGCTTAGAGTCATTATTCAAATAAAGTAGGGCACCACCCAACCTAGGACCTTCAAAGCAAGGAGCCTTAATAATTAGCCAGCAAACCAGCCTAATTGTGTTTAGTAATTTATGGTTTTAAATCGACGTAAAATTGTATGTGGGCGACAATACCACTCACCTCACGTATACGACACCAGGCAATTTATTGTAATGGGCATGTTACGAACCAGAGGGTATTGAAACAGATTGTATTCAAGCGAATTCTATGTATAAAAGCATTAAGAATTAATTCTAGCTCCAGACAACATCGTCTTAGGTTTCTACCTGTCTGATTCAGTAATTTTGAAATGCATTTTGAGACTCACTAACATTTGTACTGAATATTAAATCAAGCAATAGCATAGTCATGCTCAAAAGCATTTGAAAGTATGTCACTTTTCATCAGGGAGCAACCCAATAGCAGAATTTGTAATGAAATCCTTGAGCTCAAACGAGAGGTTGAAGAAACCACTCACCTAATTCAAGACATTTGAAATGTCTTGGAACAAATACATCTAGTGATTTATAAAAGGAAAGCACGACCAGCTCCTTTTTAGCCAAGATTGCTCCTGCCGTCCTACCTCTCATTTGAAGTCGCCTTTATTTTGTGCACAACGTGAAAACAAATAACAAGTGAGGAAGCCTCTTCCACGTCCTTATCTCAGTGAAAGAACCTCCACTCGGCCCTTAATTTCATTTCGCGTGAAGGAAAATGAAACCTTTCAAAAGATAGTCGGGTAGGATAAACAAGAAGTCTTTCCTACTCTCTTTCTCTCTGTCTGATGGACTTTCATTAAACCTGCCATACCAAATTTAGATGAAGAACTTTGTTGAAAGGGAGAAGTATGAAGTCTGACAGTGTGTTTGTACAAAGGTGTGTCGTCTTAAAAGCCAAATCTGATTTGTCTGTCCCCTTTCCATGTTAGCTGTCTCATTCAAAATCGTCTCAGATTTTGTCACTAAATATTTCTCTACAATGGCTTACTTCTCGCTATACATATATTTAGTACTGTCTAGCTCACACACCTGCTGTTGGCTGTATAGACTTCTTTTTGCACTACCATTAGTGAGTTGGATTAGTTGAATGGTGTCGGTAGTCGGCAGTCCTGTCACACAATTTCAGTGAAAGATAGGAGAAAGGAACAGACGACGACACTATGGCTATAATGATACGATGCGGTTGGATGGTTAAGATGGAGGGAAGACAGACGACCTTTTGGTGGTAGGTGAGGAAAGGGCAATCAATGTAGAAAGTCAGCTCGGAATTATGATATATGGGTCTGAGGGAGTTTCTAGGGCTTTACAAATGTCATAGATTTCAGATAGAATTACTCAACTTGGGAATTACTTTTGCTTTAAAAGTTTTTACTTTCTCTGAAAGTTTCTCGAAGCCAAACATGTCCACATTTGTAAGCCTTTTAGAGTAACGCAGCAGTCTAAATGGCATCGAAAAACTGCGGAACATTCGCCTCTCTATAGAGAAACCGCAAATCTGTCTCCAGAAACTCTCTTTTTTGCCTTCTGTTTCTGTCATGCTGGGTTAGGTCGTTATCGATGTGTTTCATGGATCGGCATGTACTAACAACAGTCTAGCAATAATTTTACTGTTGTTCTGCAAACCATCGTGATCTTGCGATTTCATCGTAATCTCTAAAATATATTTGTTGCTACTTGTTTCAACGCAAAGTTAAGGAGTCAAAGAATTGTTAATAAATAATAAAGACACCACTCAAACTCTGGAGAGTTAAGTCTTGACGTAAAAAATTAACACTACGAAGCAGGCACAGAATAAATAGAAATGATGTATTGTAAAGTTATACGCTAACAATTCTATAAAGTCTTGGAACGAACATAATCTCACTTGAGAAGTTAAGTGAAACGCACTTCTAAATCTGCTAAAGTTAGGAAAGAAAATCTGTTGACTGTGAAAACAAAAGATTATTATCCTTCTCATCAGGCTGATGGGGGTTGATATGAAATCAGGAGGATTTTTGTGCGATAGTAGAAGACAGAGAGTGACACACTTTGTGATGATACATAGAGATTGGATGGACTATTAGAGGAATAACATAAAGCTTTTAGTGAAGTTAGGTCTGACTGGCTTTCTCAGTGGATTTAGTTTGAAAGCCACGGTTAGTGTTAGATATAGGTGGAGTTGTATCAAGAGGATAGATAGAATTAAAGGACCATCTAGGAATATCCAGTGTTTCTGTCTCACATCATCTCTACGCTGTATAGGCTGTGTGGGAATAGACATAAATGTAACAAGGAGCCAACAGACTCAGTGTGAAACGAATGGTTTGGAGTTTGGAGCATTTGGTGAAAGCCAGAGTGTAAGGAAGTGCGACTAGGAAATCAATCTTGATTACAAACTCAACTTTTTCCCGAGGGAAACACTGAACCGAACACAAAGTATGGAGCAAGTAATTTGGAGATTCTGCCAAGAAAGCTCTAAACTCTTTATCAAAGTAAACATACTTAAAGAATAGAAGGGAGAAAGCCTTTAAATGTTACATTTACGGAGACGGAAATCTACCCCGCACTCACATACAAACCATCTCCTCAGCACACAACGACAATTCACTTGAACTCTCTGAAGATACTCATATGCACCATCGGTATCTCTCTCTCCCTTTCTCTCGAGCTCCTTCATTCTACTCAGGCTCTCGCAAATAAGGTGGAACACTCCAGACTTTTAGTAACACCGCATCGCATCCATTTCACACTTTCAGCCCATATTAAGGCATACATATGTAAACTACCATTAGTCCGCTCCTTCAAGTGGAACTCGAGCAATCGTAACTCATCTCTCTAACCTACAGCAAGGTTAGATTTTTGAAGGTAAACTTTCTACGAGAGAGAGAGAGAGAAGTTTAGGACGATATTCTCTGGTCGGTAAGACACCATTAGAAATCGTGCGAATCATATAACTCTCCTTTAATCTTCGTCTTAATCACATAAATTCCATTCCATTACGGTACGAGAGAAACTATTCGAGCACTCCTGACTGAACCTTGGGCCCTGTCTCCAATGCAGTATGGATTGGTAATGATCTCCTTTCCAAATACACATCCTCGTTTTCCTCTGCGTGTGTGTACATCAGGGACAAAGCAAACTTTGCTTCTTCAAGTTTCCTCCTGCTTTGTTGTATGTGTTATTTCCGGAAACTTTCTTTCGACTTGCAAAAGGGACTTTTGTTCATGTTTTGTTGTCGACAAAGCGCAATCATGAACTTTTTCTGACAAATCTAATTTATTTCAAAGGGCAAAGAACTACTATTCGAAGAATCGTACGAGTAACAGAGCCAAGAAAAACTGCGTGTTAGGTGTTTTGGGACTTGCAAAGTACTTACTTTGTACTCACAATACAATAAAATGCACGTTATTCTCGTGAAATACTCCATAACTCTCTTAGATTTCAACTAGACACTTCAAACTTCAATTTTACCATCTTCTACATGTCTACAGAGTTTATAACCTGTTGTGATGAATTGAATATGAACATTTAATTCCGCTTCATCCATTCATTAGCTTTAATCTTGAATCTCATCCAAGAAAGCATAGCAAAGCAATTCAAGTATGTACACAATCCTAGTATCATGTCTGTCTTTTGATAACCCAAGTAACTTTCCTAGTCATATTGTAATTTATTGCGACACTGGACAGTGAAAGTATAACCAAATTTTATTGAACCTTCGAGTATCAATTCAAAAGGAAGGAATAAAGGTCTTTGTAAATAGATAACATCTTGATAATTGTAATTGCCGTATTCATGCAAAAGCGGTATTTCATCGAAAAACCGACTCGGTATTGTTCCGAGGAATCGACGGATAGAATTATCTCGATCAAACCTTCACAGCGTGAGTGGCAAGAGATACATTCGCTTCGCAATGCGGGTAGAGTATTAGTAGAGGCGAATATCGGGAGCAGCATTCACTCAAGTGCCTTTCATGTATCTATTGAATGGAACTGATGGAAAAGGTAGGTGGTATCGGTTTCAGGAAGAGAAGTGCGATAGAATTCGAGACACACGTGAAGGAAGGAATTCTTTAGGGAGAGGCGGAAGAAAGCACCAGCATGAGAAGAGTAATCAAAGGCATCCCACCGGATTTTGAAAGAAGGCCATTTAAAATGGAGTGGATGAAGGAAGGAAAACTGAGAGGGCAATGGATAGATCAGATAATATCAAATTTTATGTTGATGGAGCCCCAGCTAGCACTACTAATACCGCTGATTTCGTAGATAAAAGACCTAAAGTGGTTTTGTACCCTAATCTCTTTCCTATTGATGATGAAAGCTATCAGGTTAGTCTGCGAGATAGCAGACTATCACGACTATTAGATGTTAACCACTGTCATATGAGCCTTAAAGGCATCAGACCGTCCTGTGACGATAGATAAGAATCACTTTGTACTTCACTCAGTTCTCTTATTATTACTTTGCTCGTAATAATGAGAACCTTATTGCGAGGTCGAGAAATTTATTTCATATTAGCGAAATAGCCAGAAAAACGAAAAATTGATTATAGGAAAACGAGAAAATAATGGAAGAAATTGCGTAAATCAAATATTGCTTCACATCCTCGTGACCTCAATTGACTCCACTTAAAAGTTAAAACTGTGAATGCAACACGAGCTATATTTTCGTCAATTATAATATCATGATGAGGTAACTCGGTAATAGTTTTTCCCAAAATACTTTAATAGAGCTTGCGACTATAAATTCCCTTGAATTTTTAATAGTTTGGGTATTAAAATTATTGTTTAATTTATATAAATAATCTAATAGTTATTGTGTAAAATTATACTTTCGTTAAAAATAATTGTCTACTAATTTTATATTTAATTAAATGTAGATGAAAAAGGGAGATTTCACTTACGAGTTTGATATAGGTAGCGATTTAAGTTTAGTTGCCCTACAGTCGTGGTTTCTAATTCCTTGCTTTCTGTGACATTCGATTCCCTATTAAGTCCTTTAGTGTCAATTATAACAACTTAATGAACGAGTCAACGAGCCTATTGTTCGTTTCAACTCGCGATCACCATCACGGAAGCTTGACTGCAACATAACCATCTACATAAAGTTCATTCGTGGAAAACTTTCCATGCCTTGTTTCCTTCAAAATAAGGTCATGTCTTGCAGTCTTGCTCATGCACCATTGCTGCCGCCACCAAACTCGTGTCACTCTTCCTTTTATCTCCCCCTTTCCAATATTCGTCACATTCTTTAAGACTGTCAATCAGCAACTCACCGTTCTCCGATCTCACAAAGTGAATCATTCATATCCCATTCGTGGCTTCATATTCAAGCCACTAATAGAATTACTGTGATGCGTTTGATGACAGCAAACCAGCTGGAATACATTTACAACGAATGGAGAAAGCAGACGGAGAAAGTCCGATAAGCGAAGGTGTCGAGGAAGACGCAATTTTCAACAATATAATCGAACACCACGAGTGGTAAAGTAGATGAAGAAAATAACACAAATCTCAGAAAGAAGATGACTACGTCCATACACCACATCTCCATCTCGTAACTTCCTCCACAGGATTCGCCAATAAAGCACGTGTATTTGTCTGGTGATGTATGTGTGCATCAAAATTCGTATTTTTCCTTGTGGGAAACGGGAATAATGTCATATATAACACAAGAACTACCTTATTTTCCACTTTCTTTTGTTCGACTTATCACCAGTTCAGTAGACAGGAGAAGGGCAGAACAACCGGTTGAGATTTTCTAAGAAAGAAGGAAATAAAGATATGATTTTAAAACTCTTCTCACGCTCCTTTCTCTTTCTGCTAGTTGGAACTGCGTTACCGTATATTTTATTCCACTGTGGGAGAAACCCACCATCATCCTTCTAGATATAAAAACGAAGATTACCACCACGTCCTTCTATAAGAATATATATAATAAGAATATATATATATTACCGTGTATCCTGTGTTTGCATATGGTATGATCAACTATATATACTTTCTCTAGAAACTCCGCTAACCCGTTCAATGAAAGTCGTTCTTCTTTACATATCACCACACCAGAAACTCGTCACATTATGCAGTCGTCTACATCAAAAGCATGATTTTTACTCGGTTCTTTCTTCAAATAGATTTCAATTCGACTAGAATCTTTCAAATCTTTCTTCTCTCCACGAAAGACGAGCACAGTCGTATTGTGCACAATAAATGGAGGAGATTGTTAATCCTGCTTTGAGTAGGTTCCCATGTATGTCAGTCAAAAGAATGCATTTCGAGTGAAAAAATGTGTACACCCTCTGCACTCCTCACAGACGCGTCGCGATCTGTTCAGTAGTCGTTCAAGTATAAAACGTCGTCTACTCTTACGTACAGTGGAAGAAGATATCGTAGACTTCCAAATCGCACACCTATACTTCTCTCTGCTAGCGTACTCACACTACTCACGTCGAACTCATTCCTGAAATTCTTCTCGAAGATCTGTTAAACGATGTAATGCATTTTATACCAAACTGGGACTTTCGTCTCACCTCGCACATATCTCTTGGTGTGAGGAAGTATCCTTGAATTCGCCCAATGACCTCATAACCCAGAAGATATACGCTTAAAATACAATACACGTGGATTAAACTCCTACGGAGTTGCAAAATTATTTCCAGTAGAAAGCAGCTTGAAGGAGAAAGTCTCGTGCTGAGTTCGGAGAGTAAAAATTACTAGTGTTTGCTTTTATGAGAAGCTTCAAGGCAAAGAAAGTAGGAGAAAGTCGTGGGTAGCTCAATGGCACAGCAGCGGAGGAGAGAAAGTTTGAGAAATCTAGAAATACAGCGTCGACAGAGAGACCAGTTGAAAAAATGAAACGAAATAAAAGTATCATGACATGACAATACAGCGTACTTTCTTTAAGCCATGAATGATGAAGAAGATATGGAGACATGGAGAGTCTCATTTTTCTTAAGTGAATCTGCCCTTCAATGAGAAGCATGTGCGACTTTTCTTAGCATGCACGATCGTCTATGCTCTTCTTCAAATGTTTGCACGAAGTTTTTGCCCCTATTGTTGATTGCAAAGTAAATTGCGAGCAAATACTTCTGCTACAAGTAGCAATACAGCATCCTACTTATCTGTGTTCAGCTTAGCATGAAAAACGCTATATGCTTTTGGAGTAACGAGACTAGTCTTGGGGATGAGACAGGATAGGAATTTTGAAGTGATTGAATAGGTACACATGAACTCAATAGATTGATATCATTTTCGCAAAATGTTGAATACAAATTGCAATATTTTTGCCAGCAACGTCTTAGCTTTCACAGTCAAGAGGAAAATAAATACAGGAATACCTTTGCAAGTTCATGTGTAGCTTCCAAATTCAAGGAGAAATTAACATGCTGAGCACATAAGAAGGCAAACTCGTACTTTCATGAATTATTGACGGGAGTTCTTATCTCTAGGATCAATAGTTTTGCTCACAAATCGATAAGTGATGATAGATTGGCGAAAGAACGCTACTTAATTAATCGACCCACAAGAATCAATAACCTGTATATTTGTTTCCACATTGATCCATGCGTTGTACTGTAATTGGGCAAAAACTAATGCCTTTGTTCAACCGAAATACCAAATTCACAATGAACAGGTCAATCACGAGTCGTACATTTTTATTCGAAATTACTCGTAATTTTCAATTGTTCTCATCCTGCTTTAAAAAATGTCAGTTATACTCCCAACTGTCACAACAAACCGATTTACAAACTGTTTACAAGCTTATTGTTTAGATTGATTCAACCTTAGGCTCTATTTTTCAATTCATGTCGTAAGTATTTGGGACAAGATATAGTGAATTTTCCTAGAATGCCCAATTTGAATACTTTAATTTGGAAGAATTTCATCATTTCTCAATTACAACACAGACCTATCATTTTGGAACACTAATGCAACACTCTGGGTTATGGTTAACTTAACGATGTTATTCATGAATCACGAAGATAGTTTGGTCGGTAAAACGAAGTAAACTATCAATTCTGTTGACTGTCAGTCGATATGAAACTGAATTATGCACAAAACCAGAATTCCAACTTCCACCTGAATTTACTGCACAAGTATTTTAGTATTTAGTTTGAATTGAATTAATTTCGTCACACAACTTTAAACATACTTTCACGTGGCTGAAGTGTGCTTAACACTAAAGTTAAATCGAAGGAGTAGAGCGTATATTTCACAAAATTTTTAGTTTAAATTAGAGATCCATAGTATACACAGTTGGCAAACTACAGACTAGGGAGAAACTTATGCAATACAGATTTCTTCTCACAATTCACATAAGCATTCAGAGCATTCTAGCTTTAATGTTTATGACTATTCAAACTTTCACCGAGCAAATATTCCCATTAAACCACTCCGAAATAAATTGTAATGAATTTTCGTGGGCTTAAAAAATGAAACCTTCCTAATAGTGCCTTGATGTGGCATCGATGACTATGACAGTGGAAATATCACATGTCTGAATCTGTGACTGACCTAATTTTCCAACACCTCTAACTGATACTGTAGTACATATTAACGATACCTGTCACTGACGTAGGAATGAAGAACACGCAAGGTATTTGAGTCTCATCGCTATGCATCAAATTAGATTAGCAATAAAGGAATAGAATAGAATAGAATAGATTTATTACAATGAACCACCCTTTGGTAAGGTCATTACGGTTCAAGGAATTAAATGGTTAC
>JAQGAD010001352.1:0-20509 GCA_034696625.1 Isotomurus palustris | reverse complement strand
GCTGGGGCAAAATGAGAAATTAATGGGAAATTGTAGCTACAGAGGGGGTTATCTAATTGGAATACATTTGACCACCCCCACTGACGTCTTAGGGGGTGTGGCTGGGACAAAATGGGTAACTAATGGGAAATTGCAGCTACACAGGGGGTAATCAAATTGGAATACATTTGACCACCCCTACTGACGTCTTAGGGGGTGTGGTTGGGTCAAAATGAACTGATGGTGGGAAACTATACCTACAAAGGGGGTAATCAAATTGGAATACAATTGACCGTTCCCACTGACCCGAGGGGTGTGGTTGGGTCAAAGCATGCACACACACACAAATTTCAAAACACGGTTACACTCCTTTCTCACATAGATTCTACTTGAATGGATTTTTTATTATTGAATCAATTAAGACTGAAATCAAAAACCAACAGATGACTACGAAATTATTTATTAATAAGTGTTCATAAATTGAAACATAATTGACTTAACTTATACTCATTAAGTTGGATCAATTGTGCAATGATTGCAAACTTCAATATCATTCTAATTATTAAAGAATGATAATGTAAAGTATTGGTGGTGTGTTCACGTAATAATTACAATACATTAACCTAAAGCACATCAAACAATAATGTTCTTGGTTCCATTATGCAAGTTGTTCTAAACAAGCTGGCCCACCCTGTATATACACTAGAAATAATTCATAAGCCAGCTATATACTTTAGCGCAAAATATCTCGATATCCGAATCATTTACTCGTAATCCCAATTATGATTTGCTTTCAGCAGCCATAGACGTCAAAATAAATAAAAAGGCATAAAAATATAAAGCACTTAATTTGAGACAATCCACCTCAATCCTCTTTGCATTTGGTGAATTCATCTTTGAAAAAATAATCTTTTTTCTGCCATTTCCGCAAAATGAAAATTAATTGGATTTCCTTTTTAACTACACCATTATGGAATATGCAAAACAATAGAACAATAATATTCTACAACCAGAAGAATTTTGCGTTATCCAAATAAATACATTTGAGTATAATTGCATGTTTAGTACAGAGATGAATGAAATATTAAGTTCTTATTGACGGCGTCCTTGTAACTGACGACCAGGAAACTTATATGCATTGCAAATAAGTTTTATTGAAAACAAGTGGCTACTTAATTATGTTTTTTCGAGCTGTAGAAACAAAGCTTATTATTAATGTTCAATTATATTGTTTTCCGTATCATTAAAGAGGCAACTTGTTGAGCTGATATGTTTGACATTACAATAAAACCTTTCTGAATATATTCCGTTTTACAATCCTCCGGGTTTTCTGTTTGAGTCGATTATGTTGAAGTATTTCCTTGTTCAAATTTTGGCGTGTAACATGTTGCAATTGCATTCTGTTAGTGCTGATTACACGTGCAAATGTCCACTTGGAGTTAAGTTTGACTTCTATTGTGGATACGAACTTATCGCGTTAAACGCAAAATCAATAACCAAAGTAGATCAAAGCACTTGTAAACCAGACAACAATTACCTTTGCACCAGAGAATTGTATTTCTCATTTAACAGTCTAAAAGATTGTGGACAATGGACAAAATGCAGAAGGTGCTCACCCAGTTATCAACATTTGGCAGACAAATACAACGATAAGAGATTCGTGGATGCTAGGAGGATTATGTGCATAAGGAATTGGGGTAAGTCACTTGAAACTTGAAACTAATTTAATTATGTTTCATTTTATTAATTTTTGGTTTATTTCAGACTTAAGGGACGAAGAATGAAAGAATACTGCATTGCACCTCCAGTCACAGTAAAGTGCCTAGTAAAAAACAAGTTTTAATTCCGTATGTAAATAAGAGCTTCTCTAACCTGGATAGGGTTTTAATGTCATATTATTGTTCCTTTTGGAGATAGAATTGAGGACTTATTTGTTATTTAATACTTGATTAAACTCCCAAAACGAAAATCGGTCTGAAATATTGGAAGTTCTAATGAACAGTGTTTTTACTGCCAAATTTCTTTATGACTTCAATGTCTATCACATTAAGTGACTTGTCCTGGCTTGAAACTGGAAAGCTAGTAGTGTGTAAACTACAGAGGAAGAGAAATACGTGAATATCAACTTCCAGAGCCACACCTTTGTATGAAATGGCTTTAATGGTAGTTTGGATGGCCTTACAAATAGCCCTTAAAATAATATCCAAAAATTCCGTTGATACCAACTCGGCAAATTGTGACGAAAAATTGTTACACTGCCGTCCACTGAGTCTTATTAAAGCATGCAGGATTTATTTCAATGTATTTTACTTTACACTTAATGTTTTAGGTTGTTTCCTAACTTTACGCATTTTGCGTGGGATTAGCTACTCAGGATACACGGCTCAGACGCCTACGAACGACACACCGCGACTGACACGCCTACGAATGAGACGCCGCGATTGACACGCCGCGATTCACATGCCTCCCGATTGACACGCCTCACGATTGACACGCCGCGATCCACACGCCTCCCGAATAGTTTGCATGTTCCCCTGCTGTCAACTTTCGAATCTAAAATCCATGCTAACCCCCGTAGTATATGATTCGCATATATCCCTGTAGTCAACATCCGATTCTAGAATCCATGCTAACCCCCATAGTAAATGATTCGCATAAATCCTTGTAGTCAACTTACGGTTCCAATATTCATGCTAACCTACGCAGTGAATGATTCGGATACACTGTTTTGGTCAACATCCTAATCTAAAAACCCCTGTATTAAATAACTTGCATATACACTTGCGGTCAACTTTCGATCGTTGGATCCATGCTAGTTTATGTATTTTGTAATACATGTCGTCATTTAACACACCTACTGCAAATGACATAAATACTTTTCCTACACTCACATAAAAATCATTCCATTTGTTAGCATGGGGCTTAGCATAGATTTTCAACGATTAATTGACTACAAGTGTTACGGAAGTTTTTTAATACAGTGGTTAGCATGGATGTTTGAACTGGAACTTGATTACACGGGTGTATCCAAATTATTTAATTTGGGGGTTAGCATGGATTTTGGAAACGGAAGTTGACTACAAGGAATATATGCGAACTATTCGGAAGGCGTGAGGATCGCGGCGTGTTAATCGTGAGGCGTGTCAGTCGGGAGGCGTGAGGATCGCGGCGTGTTAATCGTGAGGCGTGTCAGTCGGGAGGCGTATGGATCGCGCAATGTGAATCGCGGCGTGTCAGGAGCGGCGTCTCAGTCGTAGGCGTGTCGTTCGTAGGCGTATTGGGGTCGATATTTGTCTTGACGGTTCTATGGGCTGCCTTTGTTCTATGTGATATCTTTGCTTCGAATACAATAGCGATATCCCATTTGGTGAATGACTGGACTCACTTCAGTAAAATTCCGAAAGGTAATCTTAATCACTCCAACGTTGTTTATTCTTCGTTATTGGGCAGAATAAATGAATAAATTTCCTCCTTTCAGAAATTTCATTATGTTTTGACAAGAAACTAATCTCTAGAGAAGACCTTTATCTCAAGCTACTGGAAACAGCAATGTTATTCTTTATACTTACAGCTCGATTCTTGTACGTTATTGGAGGAATTTGTACAGTTCATTATTAGGAAGATCCACTTGGTCCCTGCGTTAACTGCATGCTTTCAAACACACCAAGCTGGGGACAACTGACAAGTATGCGCTTGTTTCTTATAATGTTGTTAGGAGTAGAGCTTTATCGAGTTCTAATTACATACTTCCTGTGTGGCATTATTATTTTTATAAATACAAGTAATGATCTCAGTGAAATCATCGACTGTATTCCTGAAGCTGTAGGAAACAGAAGTAAAATGCGAGTGATTATCCAGGCAAATATTGTTCATGAAAGCCTCCGAAGCGTTTAGAACATTGGAATTCTATTTCCATAAAAATGAGTCTGTGTACAACATGTAAATTCCACAGGTTATATTCTGTGGATCAGCTTTAGTCGAATTTTTAACTTATGGTTCTATTTAATTGCATGGAATTGTTCCACTGCCGGAATACTTTGTATTTTCCTTGATGTCAGTTTGTGTCGTCATAATTGTACTCACCGTTGTTCCCGAGGCAACTAAAATTTACGAAAGAAGCAAACTTCTTCACTTGAATATTTAGGGACTTACTCAAAGTAGGCATGGCAAGTGTGTTGCAAGATCTCTTGTGGAATATTCTGCTTTCGTTTTAAAGCCTTGAAAATAAGCGTATGCAAGTCAATTAATCAATACTATTGATAGTAGCGTTAAATTTGATACGCCAGTGTTTTCATAAACAATGTTTACATTTTAGCAAAACTATTTCTGGATCTGAATGATTTCCATGTAATCTTAGATCTGGATTTGCATAAATACTTGATCGAATTTCTCTTGACCTCTTTTTTCTGGATTGAAGTTCAAATTAAACACGATGTAAAATGTACACACGAATAATTATCCTTCAATTCGTTGTATTTTAATGTAGTGTACAAAATTACGTAAAGAAAGGCAATAGGAATGCCTACATTCCTATTTCTGTCCCATTATTTGGATTTTGGATATTCAGCATGGCCTCAGTTAAAACTTGATGGTTTCAGATTAGCATTGCTTGAAAAAAAAATCTGCGAATACTTTGCATATTTTGAAACATGTCTACACGTAAGAAACTCCATCAACTGAATTCTTAAGGCATCATTTTAAATTTGAGACTAAGTCGTTAAGTGAAAACTTAATTCGCAGATGTTGAACTGATATCGAGGAATTTTATCAGAAGACAGGCAGGAAGACAGCTTGATTCGCATTCTAAATTGCATTCATCAATAGATGGGAGGAAATACAAGTTTACTAGTCAAGGCATAAAAGGCATATTGAAATAAAAATAAAAATATATAAATTACATAAATTTAAAGCTGTGGAATCGATCTGTTGCCTTCGCTCCTTTGGGAAAGTCATCGATGAACAATTATACTTTTTGCAGCAGCCACTGAATGAAAATACGATTGTTATTTCTTTGGAACGCCGACATGGACTTTTCAGATCTATGCACACTTTTGCGTATTACACTCGTTACAGCTAGAACTGTTCACAATATCCGGATAAACAATGGCTGAGAATAACTTACATCTTTAGTTCAGAGTTTAATGGAATATAAAGTCTTTATTGATTAAGTCCTTGTAACTGACGATCAAAAGACTCATTAACTTAAATAATGCGAATTAATTCTTTTCCCAAAAGCGTGGCTGCTTTCCTATGATGTTTCAAAATGTAGAAACAAAGCTACTGTTTATTCATGGTCACACATTACGTTTTTTACAGCGTTAAACATTAAACTTCTTGATATATTGAGATGTCTCCTGATCCACATAACAATGCGTACTGTCATACAATCCCATTTGGTTATAGCGGATTGCACGTGAAAATTTCCTCTTGGAGTTCAATTGGCTACAAAGTCTAATCCTGTTTCACACAAATGCACCTTTTGTCCGTAGGTTCTCTCCTAAAATATTAGTACGCATTGTAAAAGTGATGGGAGCGACCGTATGACTGTACATTACATGTTAATGAGTTCTTGGTTCAGCATAATTTTTAAATTCAAAGCGAAGGAATCATATTTGTTGGTTTAAATGTGCTTTCGTAATTTAGTTCACAATAATTTAGATAATCAATCAACCTACGTGTTAATCTATTATTTATTATGTTAATCATGAACGATTTATAATCATTTTAATCTCAAAGACATTGTTGACTGAATAAGCACCTGAATGCAAAGGAACCTGAATAATTAACAATTATGCAAACTAAGGAATAATTTTTCTTTCCGAGGGTAAAGTAGTTAAATCCAAATTGGGAGACAGGGTTGTGATTTTTTGTGACTGTAGTCTTAAATTTACAGTTCCGTTGGATAACTCAGAAGCGGACAGAAGTTCCTCCAGTTAGAAATAGAAATCGGATTTCTTCTTACTCAGGAAATTTTCGCGGGTAGAATTTTTGTTTCTATTAACATAACCTTGGTTATATAATGCGTTCATGGATTTGAGACGAATTTATTAATTTGGTGAAGTACCATTTTTGAATATGCAAATCCTGAAGTCTGTGCGCCCTGCCATTAAATCTTTGTTGTAATTTCTTGACATCGTAGGTATTGGTTGAGAGCATACGAGATTTGCTAAACTGCATTGCTCAAAAACAGAACTGGATCCATTTGAATAAAGGCACTTGTAGGATGTCTCATCTTGGCAGCCTGTCGTCACAACTGGACTGGCAGCTACTTTGTTATATTCCTTGAGCTCATGGCCACAGTAGGCAGTCATCTTTGTAACTTCATCTGGACAATTGCAGTCTTTAGCTATTGCATTGTAGTAAATCGTCGGTTTGTACAATTGTAATGATCCTGGGAGCATGAGCACGGTGCTGATGATGAGTAAACCTAAGTACCACATCTTCTCCAAATGCCTTCAAGAGATTCAGCAGTGGTTAACTTCAAACTTCCAGGCACAATTATAATTGAATGATATAAATAGCTCTCCAATTACCTGAGGTGAATCTGAATCGGTGTTCTGTTCGCCTGCGTAGGAACTTTTACGCTGTCAACGGTGACAACTGTTGCTGAGTACGCGGAGAATCAGGCACAAAACTCGTTTGGAGAGGAAGAACTAATATACAAGTTTTAATTTCTTTCCACAACAATAAGAAGAACAATGGTGCTGAAGGATAATGCCTTGATGGAGTTTATGGTACATCGGTCGAGTGTTATTTTTCAAAATCGAATGCATTTATTGGTCATATAATGTGAGTGATTTAAAAAGTATCTCGCCAATATCATTGTGCTCTCTCCGGGGAAGAAAACATTCAGCCAAAACAAAACTTTCTCATTTCCACAAATATATAGCTTGGAAATTCTGATGAATATTTATTCTGGTTGTTTTTTTTGAAAAAAAGGTTATTGCAAATAAATATTTGGTCCTACTCATAGTTTGCGGATCAAAATGTTGGTTTGGTAGAAAGCGCTGAAAGAAACTGCTTCAGAAACATAATGCAGTAAACAGGTTAATTTTGGATTTCATTACAAATCACAAGGACACATAATTAAAGAGTGTAGGATTTTGATTGCGTAGTAATTAAAATGACTGGGATCCCTGGTTAGAGTTTATGACGAACGCGGAGTTGATTGCCCAAGTTCGAGTCCACCCGCGACTATAATATGATTCAGTTCATGCACAATGTACACTAGCAATGTTAAAGTTGCATCGGCCAATCATGTCTTCCTTTACCTGGGAATGAGAGGACATTAGGATTGGCAGTTACATGGATTTTGACCACCCTGAACAGATTTTCAGGACCTTTTCGACAAATTCAGTGCCCTAAATGTCGCCATGGCTGGGAGACCTGTTTTTTCGAGCCGAACACTCAATTGTGTCTCAAACAATCCCTCCAGTTCACTGCCACTTCAGACTTCGCAGTGAGTGCGTCATTTGTCTCTAATCTTGTGTGTTTAATTATCCGTTTGAAAGTCTCAATTCTTAAGTCAATAATAAATTACTCTTGCTACCCGACATTACCCATGTTTAGCTTCTTCAATTTTACTAGCATCACTCGCTTCGCATCCATGCAACCAGCACAACATTAATTCATGACGATTCACCCGTCGCCTCTTTCAATTTTTTCTCAATTTAACTTAACATTCATGAAACACATTTTGAGCTTCCGCTAAAAATTAGATCCTACTTGAAGAGCAGAATTTTATACCAGAGGCAAGGGTTGGTCCGGAAGATGTTTTGAATTAGGCATAAACGAGAAACTTCAATACTTTACGCTAATACAAACTTTTCAAATAAGCTCATGTGGACTAGTTAACCCAATAATTTTTAAATTGAATCACATACGAGTTTTATCTCCAAAGGATCCGCACCAATGGAAAGTACATTCATGAACATTAGGAAGTCTATTTTACCACCCTCCACAAATCCCCGGAACTTGTTGACGTCTTCCAACACACACGCAATAATGATGATTCTAATCACAGTTGGTACTTGGGAGAATGCATTCAAGTCTTTTCAAATCCCGGATTCCGAGTTCAGGCTGACGAATTATCAAATTGAATCATTTTAGCTTATTTCTTTGCTTGCACTGCTTTCTCAACTACTTATTTTATTACTTCGCAGGCTATAAAGCGTAGAAAACCCGAGAAACGAATACATACTTGGATACGTTTTAGATCTATTCACTTTGCATTCCAAATAAGAAGATGAAGTGATTAGTCATCCTGGGTACTAGGCTTTATGAGAGAACAGTTAGCGTAAGTGAAAATATATATAACTCATCTAATAATAAAGAGCTTGTATGGCATCTACGCTACTCAAAACCTATAAAGTTCTGCTTGCTTTAGAACTCATGTGTCGTGAACTTCAGCAGGCGCCACTTTTTCAAGTCATTTCATTTCAAGTACTTAATAAGTATGTGAAAGCAGATGTATTATGAATTGTTACAAACTATGGAATTCCAGATTGAAAAGTCATCACATTGCGCAGATGTTTTGATACGCTTGATTCATATCTTTTTTATAGAATGATTAGTGTGCGTGTGTGTTTGAAGTGTGTGTGTGTGTGGTGCGTGACAAAAAACCAAAAATACCATTGGAATTGTTTTCCCCACACTCGCAATATTACTAGGTGGGACCTGTAAGGTTTGGCTGAGAAGAAATGTCCAAAAAATCTCACAAAAGTTTTTGATTTGTAAAGGCTCAACCCCAAAATAGTAAGATGAGCTTGCACAAACAAGCATGACCCTTTTTAGACAGGTAATCAGCTTTGTTGTTAAAGAATGTAGCGCATAATACACTGAACACTTCCTCAACGTAATAATTTGGAGAAGCAGGAAATCAGGAGGAAAGAAAGGTCATTTTATCAATCAGAAAACAATGGAGAATTGTTGCAAAAGGCAGACAGACACTCGTGACCAGGTGAGTTAATTTAATGGTTTCTGGTGTTTTATTTGTTAGCAAATGAAGATGATAATAAGCTTAATGAGTTGTTTTTAGAATATTCAGGAGGAGGCAGTTTCTTTGTTCTTTGAGTAATGCTGCACTTGATGAAATTCTTGTAAATGGTGAACACTTTTGGATTTCACAGTTTCGAGTGGCTAAGAGTGTCGCTTCTGTTTCATACGATCCAATTTGTACCTAATTTTAACTTTCACACCATCTAATGTAATTCCGTAAAGTGATTGTTCAATTTCTTTCAACTACTTTATGGAGTCAAAAAACATGAGTGGCGATTTTTGCAACCTTCATTCAGTGAAGTTATACACTTTACAATAAGTGACATACCTAACTAACTATAATACGTAGCTTTTGCGATTTAATTGAATGCCTCAGAAATAATCAACAGAGGAAAACGTCTCCATTAGAGTACAGGAATCCAATTGATGGGATAGCACTATGATCGATACTTTGTCATGAAAATGCTAGAAAAACAATGAGTACAAATGGATGGAGGGATGCCTGGATTGGGGGATGTGCCACTCTAAGTCAGCCATTGCTTTTTACTACTTCTGCACTCACTTTGCACACTCTCTCTGGCTTTCCTTTCTTGTGGAATAAGAGTGTGCAGCTTTCTCCATGGAGAAGTTAGACAAGAAGTCTAAAACTCCAATCTCGTACATGCAACTCCATCTGCGCCAGTACGTCTGTTATGACTTGTGGTGATTCATGAGTTCTACAAAATGAGTCAGATGTCCCGAACATTCTTTGTCTCGATTACATTCCTCGATAGCTTCCCAAAATATTTCATCGCAGTGGGATATTTCTCATCCTTTCTTGCAATTTGTTGAAAGATATTTCCTTCTAGCAGTCGCTCCAGTCCATACACCTCATTAAAAATTCGGAATCGAGCCGAGTTTTATCATGCTGTGAATATTGGATGGGCTTGAGTCCCCATAAATACATTTAAAACGTGAAATGTGGATAATGAGATGAAGTGGAAAATAAGGACGCTTTTTCATCTAGATAAAATTAGCTACTGATATTAAAATAATAGACATAAAAAAGCAACTCTGACCGATCTAGGAAATACTATAAAGCGTAGGAAGTGATAAGGGTTGAGGATTTAATCAAGCTCTGCGTTAGCGATTAGATGTTTTTTATGCCTCTTGGATGGTGGTGAATACGAGAGCGTAGAAAGGCGACACAAATTGAGAAATGAAGGTTGCAGTGACCTCAAAGCTGTGGAATAATTGCATTCACAGATATGGCTGTTTGTTAGTCCATGTCGAATTGTGTTTTTAAGAACTCTGGACCTACTGTAAGTAAATGAAATGGAAGGATAAGTATAGACTCTGGTTGATTCCATTGCTGTAAGCTTTTGAATTGTTTGGCAATATTTATTTATCGGCTTTAATCACACATAAAAATTAAGTAACAATATGTTTACACAAAAATAAAATTTACATTAAAATAAATAAAAAAAATAGAAATAAATATCGCCGTTTAAGAGCTGTTGCCTGAAGGAGAAATATGGTGGGCTACATGATGAAATCTAACAAAAGACATATTACTTTAATTGTTGGTTTACTCTGTAATTGACAAATTAAATTGAATACAAGCTCCTTAAAATCCCTCGTAGGTTAAAATTTGTTGGGTGTACTTATCAACTAAACTAGTTGTTTTTGGTAGGTAGAATTTTTGGAGGAGAGATACGGAGTTTTCATTGTCATTAACATTAGTAAAAAATACTATCAGAATGAAATAAAATGGGCATCTAAGTTGCTTAAAAGCAGCTGGTATGTGTATTTTAGGTTGTAATATAAAATTGTCTGCTAGAAGACTCACAAATCTTTTGCAGGAGATTGGATACATAGTTTCTGAAACAACTTCCTATTCAACTGCCTAAACGTGCAATATAGATAGATTGTGAGGTATATTCAACATAACTTCGCTCTTGAAAATAATAATAAGATCGTGTAACATTTTCTAGTAATTCAAGAACTCGTGTGATAATTGAATCCACCATGAACGATCTGAAGAGTTGGACACTTTCTAAAATAGCTGTTCAACTTAATTTAGTATTCCCAGAGTCACTGTCGATAGAAAGGCATAGAACATCAGCAGTTTTTTATGGAAGGACCTGATAATGATTTAGATACACAGATACACACAAAAAACTATTCAAATTGTGAATTTTTTTAGTGTTTTTGAGTTTGTCATACTTGCGGAAACTTAAACGAAAAATCTAAAAACATCAACTTCTGAACAAGGTTTTCAGCTTTCACAAGAGCTGTTCCACTTTCTTCCAACATTATTATTCACGTAGAAAAATGTACCTGCGTAAAGTCTAATTTCGGAAAATGTTGAATCCTTGCTGTACGCCATTCATCTTAATAAAAGCACTTTAAAAATCTGATCTGATGCAAACAGCATTTTGGTAAAAAGCGATACTTGAAGGTGATGTGTGGACTTTGAGTCGACAGTTAATACTCATGAAGGAAATTGCGATGAATTAAGTTGTTTCAAAATAAAGTTTCGAATAGTTGTCAGGCACACGCTACTACCTTTAGCAGAATATTACTCTATTTACGTAACTACAAGGAGACATCAAATATATTTCCATCGAGTTTCTCAATCCCAACACGCAAAGTTCGTCCAACAGAAAGTAACTTTGGACCCACCAGCCTCTAATGCCTCACCACAAAACATCCACCTGCAATTCTCTTGTCGCTCTCCACCTCAGTTAACATTCACAGACACACACACACACATGGGCTTGTCTCATTTTTTACAAGTCTATCTGAGGATTCACATGGTGGACCTCTCCTTTTGGTTGCGTGGGAGGGTGAGGGTAGAAACCACCACCGCAGTCTCTCTCTCCTAGCCAACTCCATCCCTCATTTATAAATATGCTTGGGTATGTGTTCATCATTGTATTGTATCCACCCAACTTTCAACTCGAAGAGTGGAATTTGGGTAGATTGCAACTCTGTGTCCCCAGACGCATCGGATTTGTTGGGATTTCTAACAAGTCGGCAGCATCCACGTACAGCTTGTATGCTAACGTATAAAAACTATTAATCCTCATAAGCCGTTTAAAGATGATAGTTTCTATGTATGCTAACGTATAAAAATTTTTAATCCTCATAAACCGTTTAAAGATGTCAGTTTGTATGTACCCTAACGTATTTTATTACGGGAAGATACGACGCAGTTGGTGTACAAACCGCTACCGTAAGAGGCGTCTGGAAACGTTGATCTACTGTCATCCTGCAAGGGAGACAGTTGCTCGTAAAAAAAAGACTCGAGACCTTTTATCTCCAAGGAGGTTTGGTTTGGAATCTTGTAAGGGCATCGGCTGTTGTGACTAAGGACACAGTTGAACGTGTCAGCCCTTTCCTCTTTATTCTCTAACCCAACAACATAATAATAACCCGGAAGGATTTACTTTTTGGAATTCCATTGAAACGGAGATTATCGCTTGAATCATCGTACACACAAAGCGTAGGGTACAAGGATTCTGTTTTTGCCTAATTCAGCTAGGGATTACTGTCAATATGTTGTATATGTTAGCTGTACTCCAGCAGGTGAACACAATTCGGAACATTAAATATGAATTTACAATGAGTTCACAAGTAAGAATCTCCACTTGTGTTCTGACTGTGCTGAGGACTGCAAGTCCTGTTGAGATCCTCGAAAGAAGGTCAGTCCTTTGGTGTGAAATGCACGTGAACTTTTCATCACCGAACTTAGTTTTTGTAATCTCTGAGGACCTCAAGTAACTTTGAAACTCACTCACAACTGAAATAGTTATCAGAATTCATAATCTTCATTTTGTTCTTAATCTCCAGCAAATCTTCTTCCGAAGTTCAGTTTTCTAGTGCACGTTCTTCATAACGCAGAATTGATCAGCTGAGTATTCAGCTTCATCCACGAGCAGCCGTTAAATTGAACTCAAAAACATAAAAACTAAAATCTCAAGCAACTTCCAAGTATAAGCAGTCTGTTAGAAATGACACGTCCAAATGAATTCCGAGAGACAAGTTGTCACATTATTATTCTTCTGCTGGAAAGTATACTCGTATTCAACCTTATTGCTATTGAGATAAGGCAACCTATCAAGTTATCACGTTATGGATATGGAAGTGCACCGACTGATATTTTTGACTGTTGCTGTAGTGATTATTATAGGGCTTGCCTTATCTGTCTGTGTGTGATTGTGGTACGCGTTTGTCCTGGAGATGAAGAGGGCCACGAAAATCAGAGTAGCAGCCGAAGTCCGACGGACAGCTTAGCCGTGAACGACGAAGGAAAAAAAGGCTAGGAAGTTAAATCCGTTCATTCTAAAACTGATAAGCAGATTCCGACAGAAGAGAAACGAGGACTCGTGAAGAAACAAAGGTAAATGATAATTTTTACATGACGATAAAATGAAGTCCGTTTCGGGCTCACAAAGATTTACTCTCTATTTGTAGAGTATTTGGATTACTTTGAATTTAACTTGGACAAGCGTGTCACATTCATTCGCATCGGAAAAGGAATGAATTGTTGAATTCATGCCTGATTGAAGTAAAATGAAGGTCCATCTTAGGAGTTGTATAAAGCTTCTCTTTCCTTGAATGTCTCACTTGTATCTGTTACACATCTCTTCCGGTGAGCTAATGCAGGGCAAGAGATACGCAACTGTGAATACAAAACTACCAAAAAATAAAAGGTGCAACACAAAAGTGTTTTGGTGCTCATTGATGCAATGCAATTGTTCTTGTATCTCTTTTACCTCATCATCTTTACCAATGACCAATTTTCATTGAGTCACTATGATCTTCTCGTATGCTTCTTATGCACATTTGAATTCCGATTTCCAGTTCAGTGTAGTCTTCATTGAGATAAGTTGTATACTGCAGAGTGAACAACTTATCTCAATGGATACTTTCAAATTGATTCACCTTCAGGGCTTAAACTGTATACAATAAAGTCCAATATGTAGAATATATTAGAAAGAAACAGTGTCCATGTTTGCATTCTAGTATGCATTTAGTGTTCAAATAACACGCAATGGGCTCAATTAGAATTAATTCAATTTCTGTTTATTGCATCAAAGAGATATAAAACATAATATTATCCGCTTAGTAATTATACAGAAAGATTCATAGTTAGTGATTTCGTGAAGTCCCCAAGTTTTGGGTCTAAAAATGGCCTTTTCTGAGAAAGGGCAGCGAGACCCTTTCAGTGCCGGAGGATCTGAATACTTGGAAGTTCACCTTCCTTACTAGTAAATAATTGTTTATTAAAACAGGTGGCAGATATCGAAGCTGATGGATGGATGGCGAAAGATCAGTGTGAGGCTTTGAGGATAAAAACTGTGGAGAAAACGAGAATACCGAAGCGAGAGGAGGTTCTGAATCTCCTCCGCTCATCTGTAGTCGAGCAACGGTGGGAAGGAGAGCTGGGATTTCTGGAATTGGGATGAGCCGACCGATATCTCAACCAGACTACATGCAACAAGTAAACTCAACGAATGTTACAACCAATTGCTCTTTTACTCAAGCTTTGATTTATTTGTGGTACAGGTTGGAGCAGACTCGGGATTTAAGGAAGCGATTCCTTGAATACTCGAGAGACCTGGATTTGGGTCCGTCGCTTTTAGAAACTTTATAACGTCGATAATTGCCAACTTCTTAGGAAGAGGGGAGAATCAACATCACAAGAACTCCATTGGATCCGCAAGTAGTTTGAAACACAGGGGAAACGGGAGCACTGGAGTAAGCGGAGCTTTTGAAGAACACTCAGATGGTAATGAAGGAGACTAAATACACTTTTAACATTACACAGATAAAATAATGCCACAATTAGCCGGACAAATATTCCCATCGTTTATAATGTGTACAGATGAAGATGTGGAGCTGGGCGGAACTGAGCTTTTCCTCGCTGCTGCCGGACTAACAAAATACATTCCGATCTTTGCCTGAGAAAAGACTGATTTAGAGGTATCTTGTGATCGAGTTTTATGTTGTAAAATCCTTGTTTTGGTTTTAAATATTGAAAACAGGCGACTGAAATTTAGGTATGGGTTTTATTAGTGAGTTTATAACTGCTAAGGAAGACAAGACATTCGTCTGATATCAAACATATTTATTTTCGAAAACAAGGCAGGGCTTCCGATGAAAGTTTTAGGGTGATTTTTTATTTAAGGAGACTAAAACTGAACCAATTCAATGGTGCTTTAAATCAAACACACTTGAGTTTCATTACAATTGCCATATTTTTAGCGTCCCTTTTGTAATTTTAATAAACTGAACGCCCCGAATCCATTTCGGTTTGGTTTTTGCTTTTCAACATTATTTACAGGAAAAAAGAAAGCAAAAATTACAGACACACACTTTTAATTTAAATATTTAAATGTTTATATAAAACAAATACTGAGACAGAGAGATTGTCCACATATTTAAGCTCCATTTAGACCCTCAAATTCTTATTTTTCTCTCATTGAGTTCCAATTCTAAACAACCGTTGATTAAAAGATTTGATGGGCATGTTTAGAACATGAAATTAACAAAATTCTAGAAGATTATAGCTAACGATTCTGAACGAACCATAATGTTCTAGCTTCTGAAGAAATAGGCAATATAAAAATTACGGTATACACTTAAATAGTGTGAGCTAAGAGCATTCTAAAAATATTGATGTCATTGTTGCATGAATTTCGGTATAAAAATTGATACCTTCGCATGCTACAACAAATTAAATCTCCCAACAAACACTCAGCTAAACATCTCCGTTTCATTCCTGCAGTGATACATCCAAACTGCATATTACTCACACATCCTCCTCCATTAGTAATGTTGGCTTTTATTGACTGATATGCGCACAGCCTCCAACTGCATTCGCTGAGGTGATCTATTCTGTTGGAATGCGTAGCATCAGCCTTTTGTTGAAATCACAACTGACAATAATTGGCGTACAAGCGAATCTCCTACTCAATTACGTGCAACGAGTAAATTCCCTTTAAGGCTTTGCACGGATTTGAAATGTTCATGAGTAGTGTAATCATCATATGCTGCGAACACAGGTCAAGGAATGTGCTGTTAATGATACGGGAGACATTTGTGATAGGAGGAATGAAGTTTATTGAATCCTTTTCTTTTTCTTCAGAGCCGCAAGGGACGGATATCTGGAAGTCTTCAAAGAAGCGACGAGGAAAGACTTAAACACGAAAGATGAAGATGGAATGACTCCAACTTTGTGGGCTACTTTTGAAGGAAATCTCGATGCCTGGAGACTTATATTCAGAAGAGGGTTAGTGTGTAATATTAAACACGGATGTGCTTGTATCACTTTTAATTTTCAATTCACACAATTAAATTCACACCATTACATCGTCCTTAAGAGGTTGCTGTTAATCACTCTTTGAGAATGGATAATTTAATAAGTCATGGGTCGGATTAGATTGTTGTGGTTTAGAAAAGAAAAAATTCAAGGTGCTCTTTACTAAATCATTTAATTTATTTCCACCTCCGGAAAAACTAAGGAACAATTATTGGTAGAGTAAATGAAATGGTGAGATTTAACAATGAACCAAATTTTAAATGGTATAAGTAGAAAGTAGGGAATCAAATTTTGGCTAAGATTTTCAATGTTTCTTAGGCTAGGAATGTAATATACGCTTAAGTATGTTATTAGATGTATTACTGATTGATGTAAATAGTGGAGACCCGACAAATTCGACAACTATGGAACTTAGCTCTCCACTTTGCAGTCGCGAGAGGTCATGTGGCAAGTCATAGCTTCCTGGCCAATTTCGGAGTCCACACGTGGGCGCTGGACATCGACTTTCACACAGCGAAGGACCTGGCTGCAATCAACAACAGAGAAGATATTCTTCGATTCCTGGACATAACAATTGGGAAGGAGGAAGCTACGGATCCCAAAAAGGTCTACTTTATCACAGTTCACAATTTATTCACTCACAACGTTTCTTCCCTTACTAATGAGAATGGGT
The DNA here is from genome assembly GCA_034696625.1 of Isotomurus palustris. Taxonomy (NCBI): domain Eukaryota; kingdom Metazoa; phylum Arthropoda; class Collembola; order Entomobryomorpha; family Isotomidae; genus Isotomurus; species Isotomurus palustris. The sequence continues at coordinate 3,551 of JAQGAD010001352.1, read as the reverse complement.
TTTGATGCAGGTGAAAAACTTCAAAGACAAGGCGATTAAGGATGTAGAAAAGCGCGCAAAAGACTTTGACAAGTTACAAAAGAAAGCATCCAAGTCGACATTAGAAGAGCAGAAGAAGTTGTCGAAGCAGAGGAAAGCAATGGAGAGAAATGGAATACTCAAAAGCAGATTCGATGCTCCTCGTCCTTCTGTGGCATTCCTGAGTGTGAGGAAAGACTCCAGACTACTTTACAGCAACAGTCCGAAGTTTTCAGAAATCGTTGCAAATCAACAGACTTCTTATCAGCAACAAGCTCCAGTCAAAAAGGACACAGGTGTCTACCTTAAAGTCCAGCAGAAGATAAGTCAGACAGTCATTCCGAGATTTTTAAAAGAAAAATGTCCGCCTTAAAGCACTGCCCCATCCAACAATGAAGATCATGAATTTCGAACAATCTCCAGGCGAATTAAAAGTGAGGCCATGAAGAATTAGAAAATGGGTGGAAGAAAGACGAGTCTGGATTTCGGATGACAGCAGCCGGGACGACATTCATGCCGAGGCTCCTTCCATTCGAAAAATCAAAAGGAAATTCATTGTGGAGAATTGGCATTAAAGTCGTGATTGCTAATTGTGCATCAGCAAGTAACTCTTCAAAAAGACACTCATCAGCATTTGTTTGTGGCTAACCCAGCTACAACAACGCTTGAATTTATTCTAACTAACTAGAAATTGGTTCTTTTGTTTTGCCTCGACTTAAATGCAGTCAACTCATGTTAGGATTAGAAAATATTCTTCTTGCGCCATTAGCCTTGTAATATATGTAGCCATAAGTTCAGGCCAAGGTCTGTCAAAAAGATGGAGAGGATTCCAACAATAAAGTTTGTCGCAACAGAAACACGCTGTATGCGTTGAAAACGGCAGTGCAAACTAGAGCTGCTGCACATCGGGGTGTGATGAATCTGGGAGAATGGCAAAGAATCTTAAAAAGTTGGGGATCTTGGAATAGTTGAGGATTTAGCCTTTTATACATCTCACCGCGATAATTAAGGCCAAAACTACAAATGCACTTAACAAATTCTAACTCACTCTTCATTATTAGTATTCATCCAATTGTCCTGTTTCGTAAAATGACATATGACCAAATGGAAATTTTAAGGATTCGTGTTTAAGTAATGGCAGTAATACTCATCCTACTCATTGCTAGATTACCTAATTTTATCATGCCGTACTTTTTCATCCAGAACTTTCTTAGAATGCTTCCGTTTTGTATCCTTAGTAATTACTCGAAGAGAAAATGTAAAAAGGATATTTAATGATACAGATTCGAATTCTGTCCGAATTTTGAAAGTCCTACATATTGTTAATCCTTTCTCCATCATTTCTCGTTAAGCATTGTAAGGAATTAGTACAAGTAATTAAGAGCGTAAGAATTAGTGAAATCAGTTAAAATGTAATCACTCGCAATTATGACATAGTCATAGTGATAACTTAGTTTATTATTGTGACAGATAATTGTAATTGTACAACCATTATTTTCAGATTTAGGTCACATAAAAAGTAGGTTATGAAATTCTCTAACTAATACCAAAAAATACTTTGCTAATTGGTACGATTTTCAGTGTCAATTCATAGTTTTCTAAAATGATTGAACACAAGTTGACTTAAAATTTAATTTTCATCGAAAACATAATCAGTATTTCGACACTGTATTAACAGTGTTCGTATTTCGTAAGTTAGTATCAAATCCATGGTATGTTAAGCAATCAGTTGTGTTTTGGTAGAGCATTCCACATTTTAATAACTTGATAAAAATTAGCTGCTTTACCAAATTCTGTTTTCATTGAAGGCAATTTAAATTTAATTTAACTTTAAAGACTCAACGTGTTTTCTTTGAGGATTCAGGTATTTTCACATAGAATTGACTTAATCCCTTTGTTAAGGATGTCTCTTTGATAATTTTTTCTATAAAAGTATAATAATGTGGCATGTTAATATTTTTCTGCAGACGTCAGAATTAACTTATATAGTTAATTCTGACTTGAACACGCACTTGAAAGAGTGTATTAATGGGATACCGATTCAAAATCGATCAGATGTGTGGTGTTAGGAATGTGTCAAGTATGAAATTGCATTATTCGGGTAATTGTTCAACCAAAAGAATAAAAATTTAATCAACGATAGAATGTGATAATTGTCGCATGCACAGAAGATTGAGAAGTTATTTGCAAGCAATGGAAGGAAAAACCACCTTCATTTCCAACTCGATAAGGTGTTGTTTCTACTTTCCCGTAATTTAGAATAATTTTCTAAACATCAGCAATACGTTTTACACCTCAAGTGCGTGTAAATCTTCGACAAATCCTTTTTGGATTTATACTTTTTAACTTCGCCCTTACCTTAACCAATCAATCTCCACTCAGAATCACAGTTACATCAGTGTCTAAACAATTAACTGAACTCGCAAGAAGCCTACCGTCTTTTATGTCTGTGCCAGAGAAGATAATGAATGACCTACAGAGAAGAACGATTGGAATAGCAGTCAGAATCTCTGTTGCAGACATCAGAGGATTAGTAAGAGTTCAGCCGACTTATGCTTTCCGGCATTCTCATACACCTTGTGAACCTATAAATAAACGCAATATAAATTAAGTTTTCATGCGTGAATACATTTAATGGCAAGTTCTCGGAGGAACCACTGTCAAGGTTACCAGAAGTAATTTCCCATACTTGAACAGAATTTAAGCCCTTTAGAAGCAATTTCACACTCGTCTCTCCATCCAGCTTCGGATTGTCTTCTCAGAGTATACGGCTGAATCTTCCCGGAGACGATGTTTAGCATGAAAAACTATGGCTCTTGAGGACATGGGCTTAAGTTGTTTTGTGGCTACAAAAAGATACACTACTCCTGCATTCGATAAAACTCAGGATTAGTTTTAAATTAACAACACTATCCACAAATTAGGCAAGCTAGGAAAGATGTTAACTATAATCGGGGTAAGAAGAATGAGCCTATTTATTTACTTCAGATAACTGAACGAATAAATGATGCTAATGACGCTTATAAACTAAAATTATTATTCCGTGTTTACTCTTTCACTTTCTTCTACTCATTCGGCTTTAATAGGCTTTGGATATGATGGAAAAAGAATTCAACGATTTTTTTTCAAATTTTACTTCCAGTTTATATAGTTCACAATTTTAAGAAAATCCATGCTTCGGTTAAATTCTAATTGTAAATTTCCGGCAACTAGATGTACAAGGATATTCAACGGAAGGTCCAAATTTTTCACCGACAATACATCAGCGAGTCCTGCAACAATGTTCTTGCGGTTTGTTTTATCGCATGCACAAACTTTTCAAGATTCCAAAAGTATCCTCAAATCTTCGATAAGTGTAAGTACAAGACTTAAGCGACTAATAGAAAATGTCATTATTTACATTTCAGCATATGCATAAAAATTTTCATGGTAGCATAAAAAGTTCATTGTACCATTATAGTAATAAAAAGCTAATGTAATCAACTTTGTCCGTAATCGAATGCAAGTTGCCTCACTCCCAAAACTCTCAATGA
>JAQGAD010001351.1:0-20510 GCA_034696625.1 Isotomurus palustris | reverse complement strand
TCGCCCCTCTGCTGCTCCTCCGTCTCCTCCTCCTCCTCCTCCTCCTCTTCGGTCGACTGTCCTGGACAGACGAGTGCCTGGAGGATCTGCATCATGTACATCATCATCTGACGCTCGTTCTCTGCGCGCTCTCGCTCCATGTCCAGCCACTGCCGCTCGATGTCCACCATTTCAGAGAGGTACTGTCCAATGGGATCGTCGAACATGGAGGTGGAGGCTGTGGTGGCGGAGGAGAGTCCGCGCGGTCGCTTCCCGGGAACTCCGTTTCCCATCCCCGAAAACCCTGATTTCGCGAACTGGCTGAATCCTGTGGACATGGAGCGTTTGCTCCTCCCTCCTCCCGGGTAACTCTCGTTCCTACTAAAAAACCACGAGGATGATGAGTAAAGGAGAGAGATTGGAGGAATGAGGGGGAGGGGTTTTTTATTACCTCAAATCCTCTTCGCCGGTGTACATGAGTGAGTCGTCGATGTCTGAGCCCTCGTGGTCGTAGTCTGGAGCCATGGAGCCGTCCTCCATCGCCACGCCCCCTTCGTCGTGCTCTGCCTTCGGCCCACCTCCCACATTTGTACTTGAGTTCCCGTTGCGATTTGCGAAAGACGAGTTCCCCGAGCCTACACAAAAGGACATGGAACTTAATACAGAGAAGGCCTTAATTAGTTAATTACTGATACTGAGTGAGTGTTACTTACCGTGGTATGTCTTGTGGGCGGGGGAGGAGGAGGAGGCCTGTTGGGAGGGCGCGGAGGAGGAGGAGGGTCGCTGGGAGGAGGAGTCGACGCGGATGGGGGAGTCTCCCTCGCTGATGCTCACCTCGGGCGACAACACGTTCATCCCCGAAGTGGAGTTCACCGAGCTGCTCCGCTCTCCCGTCGGAGTCAAACTTATCTCCGAATTCCCGTTTATCAGGTGCTGATACTCCTCCACCAACGCCATGTGCGCCGCCATCCTACACACACAAGATGAACATTAAGATAAGCCACAAAAGATAAGACATAGATAGAAGATAAGCGGTGAGAAGGTAAATTGGGTTACCCGGTGGATCCGGCGCTGTGGGTGGGGGAGACGGAGAGTCCGCCGCTGTTGTTGGTGAAGTGCTGCATGAACTCGGCCATGTTGGGCGGCATGCTGGCGTTGGAGCCGTTCTTCTTTCCGTCGAGGACGTCTCCGATGATTTTGTAGTAGGGGAAGTTGAAGGAGCGGTAGTCCTGCTTGGACTTCTTGATGCGGTAGAAGATGGAGGTGAGGTTCTGGATGCGGTTTTTGCACTGAATCGCCGTCCTGTCGTGACCCAACTCCTGCATCGCGTACGATATCGCCTCCCACACGCGGAAGTTGCGGAAGTTGTGCTTCATCTGCCACTGCATCTCCGGACTCGCCCAGATCTTCAGCAGATCGAACGTCTCCTTCAGAGTGAAGTTGTTGCTGCGCGCCCTCCGCGACGCAGATTGCATAGGGTCGTTGTGGTAGTCAGTCATCATCATCGAGTGACCGCGCGAATGCTGCTGCTGAACTTGCTGCTGCTGCTTCTGGAAGTCTGCGAGCGTCGCAGCCATTCCTCCTCCGTTTCCAATGACCTTTGCCATTTGGAGCTTCCGCTGAGCTTGTTTCCTCTGAATGTCCGAGGCTGAGACTCCTCCCGGCCTCTGAATCACGCGATGTAGCTGAGCTTGTCTTCCTCCGAAGCTTCGCGGCTCCTGCTGCTGACCTCCCTTCACAGACGACTTGACGAATTCGACGTTCTGAATGGCCGGGGTGATGGTCACGGAATGGCCATTCCCTTCGTGTAGAAACGGCCTGCAAACACAACAGAGAAGGAGGGAGAGTTAGTTGAGTGGGGGTGGTTGAGTGGGGGGAGGAGGAGGTTGGGGTCATACATCATTCAACGGGTGGTGGTGGTGGTGGTGGAGCTGGATGGATGGATGGATGGAGGTGGAATGTCAAGTGTGCGTCAAGGGCTGAGGGTGTCTGTCACCTGCGTGTCAACAAAACAAAAAGTAAATTAATGAGTGACAATAATAATAATAACGGCGATTGCGCAAATCAATACACATTTAACACAAGGCAAGCGTCGTCAGTTAACACTCAACACTCAAGACTACGCAATTAAGGCAGGTAGCTGCTGATTGATGCTGCATGCGCCACAGTCAGAGGCCAACAACCACACCCACCACAACACTCACTCACTCACTTTGAAACTTTGATGCCCTCAGGTAAACAGAGGGACAGAGGGTTGATGATGATGATGATGATGATAACGTTGAGACTTGTGTGAGGGAGACGGGAGGGAGGCAGCGTGGGCTAACGTGAGAATGGAGAAGATGGAGGTTAGTTAACTTACTTGTTAATGTTCCTTCGGTGGTGGTGGTGGTGGTGGTGGAGTTGAGACAAAAGAATAAGAAGAATGTTGTTCACATGGCGGATCGTCGTTTATTATTAGTAAATGGTGGTGGACGCTAACAAATAGAGATCGAGATGGATTAAGTGAGGTGGAGAGTGTTGGTGTGGATGTCCAGGTGTGCAGGGAGACTGAAGAAGATAATTGAGGGAGGGAATCTCCTCCTCCTCCTCCTCAACAACCTCTGGTGATGGTGGCTTGGCTTCAGGACAAACTACCTAACTTAATACCTTCACACTCTCTCGTTATACTTACTCTATCTAATACTTACTACCTTCACTCTCAATAGTCTCAATAGTCTGAATCCCTCCAGAACAAAGACACTGTCACACGATGGAGTGGAGGGTGACGACGATAAGGGCTTATCGAGGTGAGTGTGGGAACAGTAAGTAAATGGCGGAATGATGCTGGAGGAGGTGATTAAGTGTATTGTAAGGTGACGGTGACGGTGACGACGAGGGGAGTGGGAACTTGAAGAGCTAGGAGAGTTTACGGGAGATTATACGATGGCTAGTAGCAGTCACCCTTTGTTGCTAACTAACTCCGAATTCGGGTTCGGGGCGTCCCGTTCCACTCCGAATCTCGCAAACTCCTAACTCACTTGCTCCCCCAATTATCCCCGTTCCTCGGCTAATGCCCGTTTAAGTCCCTCCCTCATTAAGCTTCTCGTAGTGAGTGAGTGAGTGAGTCTCCCTCCTGGCTCCCTCTGCTCCTTCCTCGCCTCCTTCCAGATTTATTAATCGGGACTTATTATAACTCACAGGGACAACCAACAATCAATACCGAATCTCCATAATAACAAATACCCCTCTCCCTTCTTCCACTTCTTCCACTACCCGTTCATCTTCATACGCAGATGCTTCTTCCTTCTTAACACACACACACACAAATATGCATCCATTAATATCAGTCTTTCAACCTTGTTCCTTGTTTGTTCTCCAGGAAAGAGAAGTTGTCCTTCGTAGTTATTTAAGTCTCCTCATTCCCCATCATCTCCGTGAAAGAGTTCCTTCATAAGGAGATCATCTTGAGAACCTTCTTCTTTGTTTCGTGGTGGTGGTGGTGGTTGGGAAGAAGAAAGAAGGGACGCGAATGAGGAATAAGGAGAGGTAGTTTAGTTTAAGGCATCTCTTCTTCTGGACTCCCCTCACTAAATGACAGCCTCAACCTTCGTTAGTTTGGTAGTTTGGTAGTTTGGTGATGTTGGTTGGTTAGTATAATTTAAGAGCCGCCGGATGTACCTCCACTGCGGCACACGGCCTACCTCCAATGTTAACAACTCAACGAATGCGAGTTAACTTAAAGGAGAGTTAAGTAAGCCGGTTTTTTGTCCCACAGGTTCATGGCTCTTCTTTCCATCGCTCCATCTCTCCCTTCTTTCTTTCTTTCTTCATTCTTCATTCTTCATTCTGACTTAAGTAACTTCATTTAGCTGAGTCAGTCTGCTCCCTCCACGCATACCTCACCTCTCATTATTTACTCTCCATCCACCCGTTTGTACTCACCTTAATGCATATACTTAATTCTCTTACTTAATTCATCCTTTGTCCTCACCCACATGACTCACCACCACCACTAACCGCAGTTAGTTAGTCAACTTCAACTGAAACGTTACTCAGTCCTCTCCCCATCCATCAGTATGATTCCCCGTGATGCTCTTCAAGATTCTATGACGCAATGACGCTTGACGCCATTATAGTTGCATAAGTCGATTTACATGAATGCATAAGCCTCGTTTCTAAATGCTGGAGCCTTATGATATTGGAGCTGGAGGAGACAATGGAGACTGGAGACTGGAGATGGGGCGGACGGGCCGCGTTGTCCTTCATGGTAGTTGGGCATAAAGAAGATCAACTAATTGGAGGTGAGTTAAGACGACGAGAAAGAGTAAGAATAAGAAAGAGGAATAAAGTAAGAGAGTAAGTTGGTGAGTGCGCAAAAAGAGGGTTCGTTAAACTTCTTCTGCTAAATACCTTTGCACGAGAAATAACTCCAATCAACTCGCACTCTCCTATCAAATATTAAAATTAAGACTCCATTCCATCGACAATCTCCCCAATAAACTTCCCCCATCATCATCATCATCCCTCTCTCTCTCTCTCTCCTACACACCTTTACCTTTACTACCTCTTTACTATTACCTTCGTTAACTAACGCTTACCTGAGTTAGTTTTAATAGTTAGTTGCACCTGCTGCTGTTATGTTAGGAATGCCCACTGGACTGACCTCCCTCCCTCACCCAAGGTCATCTCACATTAACCTGTTTTTTACCACCTCCATTAACTCCTCTCCATGTCATTTAATATAACAGCCTCACTCACTGCTGCTGCTCCCTCTACGTTATCCTTATTTGACAACTACGTTAATTGCAGTCTGCTTAATTCACAATGTCCTCACTCGGAGGACTTTGTTCTTATTTATTCCCTCAATAAGCACACCAACAATCATCATCACAAATAAGTCACAAGTAATGCGCAACGTTCGTGAGGAATGGCCGAAACGGATTTAATTTGTCTGTCTAGTTGTGTCGTAGTTTGTAGTGTGGTGGGTTACGATGGGGAGCGTTGGAGGGGGTGGTTCAACTCCGAACCTCCCCCTGACCTCCGATTCCCGTCCTCCAACTCCCCACCCGACGACCCACTCCTCACCTGATCCAACAGGTACTTCCTCAACTTCACCGCCTCCTTCTTCAGCTCGCGCTCAGTCTCCTTCAGCTCAGAGATTTTCGACCACATCTCTTTGGTCGACGACTGGTCGACTACCCACCGAAGGTACATTCCGTTCCACAGTCCCTGTTAATCAACACCCAGTCATCTCTTAATGAGTGGCCAGAATGAGAGTGACGCATCGGTCGGATTGGGAGAGATTACTCACGAGGCTGATGGGGTGGACAGAAGGCCAGATGACCAGTTGGTTGGGTTCGTAGATGGGATTCATGTAACTCTGAATGACGTCGGGGCGGTTTATGTGCGACCACAAACTCACCGTCTTCGAACTCAACTTGAACTCGTCTCGTTCACACATGTTATCACATAGGAAGGTCCCTGTCAAAGACACCAACAACGTGAACGTTAATAATACAAAGGTCGTAGGTTACAGCTGTGGAGATGTGGTTACCGAATTGGGAGGCGTAAGAGTGTTGGAGGATGGTGATGAGGAAATGTTCGGAGAACTCGAAGCTGAATGGAAACTGCGAGAAGATCTGCCAGACGCAGTCGACGAACAGGAGGAAGGAGGGAGCGTAGAGTTTCTTCTGGCTTTTGACGGAGGAGAGGACGTAGGCGTAGGCCGACTTGGAGTGTCGCGTTCCGAAGGGATAGCCGCCCTGCAGCCACTCGCGCTCGATGAGCGCCTCGAATCCGCGGATACTGCGGCAGTCTGGGTTCAGGATTATCTGAGTTAAGGAAGTCACGGCTAATGTCAAGTCGATTCCGTCTGCTCCGTGAATGAGGACGGACGTAGACTCCTGAAACACACACAAGAAAGAAGATAGCTTCATTATACTAGTGTGGGTGTGGTTGGCTTTGAGGGGGTGAGGTTACCTGGTCGAGGCACTGGGCAACGAGGCAAGCACAGTTGAGTGTGTCCCTCACATTGGTGAGCCAATTGGAAGAGTCGAGTTGTTTCAGCCACTTGTCCATCGACGCTCCCGTGTCGTTCGACGCTGCAACAACAAACCAAAGGCAATGGTAGGGATGGTAGGGATGGACGGGTATGATGAATGGTTGTTTAAGTACCCTCGATGAGTTTGTAGAGGGACTCGAGGAGGTTGTAGTGTCTGTCGATGGGTTTGTGGATCCGTCGCCACTGCGGGTAGTGCATTTCCATTTCGAATCCGCCTCCTTTGGACTGCCAATCAAATAGTATATCCTGAATCATGTCAACCCCAGTCGGCTAGTTTAGTGCTCAGAACTCACTACCGTAGACAGTCAGGAGGACACAACGAAGAAGGAGGAGAGAGAGGAACGTTCCGATGAAGCGACTACTACTTTATATTTACTTGGAATTACTTGGAAAGGTGTGACCATGCAACATTCTCGGGTAGTGACAACTGAGGCAAAAACTACGACACGTCTTCAAGTTTCCAAGAAGAACGGGAGCAGGTGTAGCAAAATTCTTCGTGCAAACTTATTCGCATTCCCCATTGCAAATTGCAACCAACCACACCCACTCACTCACCTTCGCCGTCTGCGCCAGCGACTGAGCACGAGTGTCGATTATGTAGCCGCGCTTCCCAGGACCTAAAATCGCGTTAATGAGGCGCTCGTCTTCCTTACAGCGACGTCCTGAAGGCCCCACCAAAGGTTCTCCACTTCGGAGCAGCACGGCTCCGTTTTCGTGTCGGTAGCAGAGGACAGGAAACCGGCCTCCTTGGCGGAACGTCGCGGCAGTTACGATCTCCTCGTCTGGAACTCCTTTGGGTACGACAACAGACTTCGGATACGACTTGCACACCTGCAACAAACAACAGGCTATCTTTCTGGGACCATAAATCGGTTTAAGTGGGTGTGACAGTGACGTACGGCGTAGTCTTTGTTGACGTGACTGATGCGCCACTCGTTTTCAGACTGGAGGATAAGTTTCGAGAACTCGGCTTCCGTGGAGAAGGCGGTCCAGCCGTCTTCCACGATTTGGTACATCGGACGGTAGAAGTACGGGTACAACAGACTCACAGACTCTGCAACACCAATCAGCAATTAATTAAGGTTCTAATTAATTAAATCATTAATGAGGGGCTGCTCCGCGTACTCACCAACATTGGAGAGGAGTTCGATGGAGTCGGCAGCGTTGTTGAAGTCGTCTGTGTTGGAGATGTCGAGGTGGATGACGGCAAAGTCTTTGCACTTCAGGACGACACTCCCTCCGCCAAACTGAGGCGACGACGGTTTCCGTTCAACAACGTCGATGTTCTTGTGCAGCAGCTGAATTAGTAAACAGTTGTTGTTGTTGTTATTGTTTCTTTGTTTACATTATTGTGAAGGTGTGGCTTGCTTACCCAGAGTTCCTCGTCGTGTTGTTGTCGTGAGGAGAGGATGAGGTGATGTCCTGTGATGCAGAGCGTCCCTTCCACAGCGCCCAGTCCCACCCTCCGCAGCGTCACCCCGTCGACCTTCGGCACTTTTATCAATTCGATGAACTCCATCCTCACTCGCTGCTGCTGAAGATGAAGAAGGACAATGCGAGTAGCCTGCTGACTGCTGAGGCTGACAGATCGATAGAAACTCCTTCTTCCTTTCCTCCTCGCCGTCTGTCTCCACTTCTCCCACCCAACACACACCGTCTCATCTCGCCCCGCTCTCCTCCTCCACAATGTCTCCTCCATCGGCTCCATCTCCTCCCACCACCTCCTCAACCACACCCATCAGCTCCAGTGAGTGGAGCCTATAGGGAGAGTACTTAAGGACCACCAGTGCAACTGGACGTCTGAAGTGGAGGAAGGAGGGTGAGGCAAAGTGAGACATGAATGAGCGATGATGGATTGACGTGTGTGTGAGGGGAGGCGAGTTGAGACAGTTCTGATCTGAGGAAGACTCCCGAGTCGGACTTATGATGAAGTTATGACTTATCCTTTTGGAGTGAGATGAGGTTTGATGGGGGGGATCCTCAGTAAGTAAGTACGTAAGTACGTAAGTAATATGATAAGAAGATGAAGAAGATGGAGAAGTGGGGGTGGGGAGGGAAGGGGGGGAAAGGGGGGTTCATATGATTAGGCAAATATTAAAATGCTGGAAGAGAGAGAGAGAGACGTGATCTTTGTTGAGGAAATCCTTTCCTTCTTAGTGTCGTCGTTGAAATGAAAAAATGAGCTTTGTCTCTTCCTTTGAACGCTTTACTATTTTATTGAGGAAGCGAGTGGAGGAGCTTAATGAAACTCTCGTTCATCTCATCTCGACTTGTTGATGCTCCGAGGTCAACAACGGCGGCTGTGGTGCTCCCGGGTCACAATCTCACAATACGGCGGAGAAAGCGGATCTCTCCAATGATTGGGAGAAAGGTACGAGAGAGAGAGAGAGAGTGGAGTGATTTTTGATTTGTGTTTGCATAATGGAGGGTATTAATTATGTGAGTGGTCTTCTATTCATTCCCATTCCTCTGCTCCTGTGGTCACTTTTACTCGGTCGTTTTATTTTGATTCAGGTTGGCCACTTAATTAGCGGAATGAATGGGGAGATGAAAGAAAGACGGTTGGTGGGTAAACAAACAAACAGTGAGGAAGGAAGAGGACGTTAAGTAGTCCCGGTGGGTCACTTCTTTTCCTCATTTAGTTGTGTTGTGTGGGCCAGGGAAAAAATGATAAGCAGAGGAGTGTCCCTCTTCATTTGCGTCCCCGGAGAGATTTCCATCATTAGAGGCTCAAAGGAGAGCAAACATGCCTTTCATCTTTTAGATGATCCATCGACCGACTCTGACTCTCTCTTTCCTTCTGCCTTCTTTCCTTCGACTTCCACTCTCATTTTATGCTTCAATATTAATGGACCTCTTGTCTCCGCCTTTTAGGCCTGAATTAATTACGCAAAAATTACGGGAGCAATTAGGAATGGAGTGTCTTAATGGAAGGAGACAAAAAGACGCACTTCACCACCGCAATAAGAATACGAAGAGATGGAGAAGGATAGGTGGAAGTAGGGAGCACTTAGGACGGAGGAAAGGAGTAAGTAGAGAGGAGATCGTCTTATGATGAGATGGGTAAGTAAGTAAGTGAGTCTCTCCTGGTTAGCCGGGTGCATTTGGCCTGCAATTAAACCTCCCTAATTAGATCAAAACTTGCTTTTAACTTGACAGCTAATGAGATTACACCTGGCACACGGACTTCCAAATGAAAAGTGTCTAATGAAGATTACATGTCTCCTTTCCGTCAACCACTCACTCACTCAACATCTATCCATTCTATCTCCACTCACTCTCATCAGTTTCATATGCTTTCTTCTTCTTCTTCTTCCTCCTCCTCCGAATTCGGATCCTTCTTCCTCCCTTAATCGGGGCTTCTCAGCCTGCCCCATACATACGCCCCATACACTCGTCTCTTTCTCTTCTGTCTCCCCGAAGAAAGCTGGATGGCGTCTAATGAGAGTTAATTGTTCATGAAGAGGAGCCGATGTGATCAGCAGTTTAGTTTGGGACAAAAGGGTCGGTGATCCATCGAAGGCAGTTGTGCAATTAATCCATACGACCCTACGAAACATACTGCCCATCGTTTAATTCATTCTCTACTACCCAGAAACGGGCAACGGGAGTCATCGTTTGAGTTTCGGTGGGTAGTGTGGAGGCTGGAGGGTAGTTGTAGTTGTAGTAAGTACGAAGTAAGTAAGTAAGTTGTGGAAGTCTCCGTTGTTAAGACTGCGGAGGAATAATAAAATAGAAGTTCTTTGTGTGAGGGCCGGTTTAAAAGTATTAAGGGGAATTAAGTGGGAGAGCAAAATTCAGAGCGTTTTTAGTCTCCCCGGATGGATGCAATGTTAAATTTATTCGCTTGAACTCCTTCGCCAAATCTCCGGGCCAATAAAGAGAGACCAAAAGTTGAAGAAGGAGCTTTGCGTCTTCTACATCCTCTACATCGTCTATGTCGTCGTCAATAGGGAGAAATAACATTGTTGGCTGACAATGACGGAGAACGAAGCAAATCTTCACTTGATGCCCAGTTAATTAAAATAACCGAAAAATTATTCGGGCGAGAAAGTTTGGTGGAATCCCGGGGAGCGACTTAATCACCCTTAACAACCTCCGAGATTAAAATGTATTTTTCCTCCGTTTCTTCATCAAGAAGAAGTTTAAGTCCAGATGTATTTGATACCAGCACGTTCATCATAAATCCCTCCTCAAATTAACCATTTTTCCTATCGCACCCTTCCACACAAAACCCAAGACTTTCGAATCTGCTCTGATGCTCACTGCTCGACCTCCTTACTCCTTATTCCTTCCTCCAGGTATCTTCCTTCGGAGGGTAGTAGTAGTCATCCCTTCTGCTGCTGGAGAAGCGGGTACTCCGGACGGTATGCGGGTAGGATTAGCGGGAGAGAAAGCAGGACTGAAAGCAGAACCCTCCGGAGGAGCCTCCCACTCTCTCCCCGCCGCACATGAACACGAAATCGCTAAGAAGCTCCTTTCCTTCATCTGCTCTCACTTCTTAACTCCCTCTCCTCGTCTCCACATCTCAGCCACCACCAACAACAACGACAACAACGAAGACGTCCTCCAGATATCCTCCGTCTTATCCTCCTCCGTCTTATTCTTATCATACACACGGCTTCCTTCCTCCTTCCTCTTTCCTCACCTTCTCCGTTCGTTAGGTAAGGCTGTTGCGGGGCTTCTCCTTCACATGGGGACCCATCGGATTATCTGGCCTCCTCGGTTTAGCGGATTAAGTCTGTCTCTCTGAGGATTATTTTGCCTGAGAAAAGTCAGACACAAGGCTGGCTTCTTAAGACGCTCCTTGAGGAGCTCCTTCCTCTCAGTCCTTCCCCAACCCTCCTCACGCAAACACCTCCATCCACACACTCTCTCTCTCTCTCTCATCTAGTCTTCTTATCTTATCCTATTCTTCTTATTCTTACGTCGATAATATACAATACATGGAGCCCCTCTGAACATTCGCCTCTCTCTCTCTTCTACTAAACGATGGACTTCCAGAGTGCAATGGAGACGTTTGCAGAAGCGTGGGTCGCTGCCAACACACCCCCCTCCTCCTCCTCCTCCTCCAACAAACAGTTGCCCCCACTCCCCCCACCTCCCCCTCAACTCGACCTCAACAACCTGAACAAGGCTGCAGAGTCGCTGCTCCACCACCAACTCGTGAGTCTCATCTTTCACACTTGTTTTCAATCCATATCGATAATGGATAATGGATTACGTACTTAAGCAGGCATCCAATATCACTCATCTCCGTTCACTCTCACATTCACACAACCCAACCGTCATTCTTCGTAGTGTTAACTCCGTCCGTCTCAGTCTCCCCACCAACAACATAACAACAATAATTTTGTCCCACCACGTCAGACGTGTTGAAGGAGCGCAGTGTGGATTATTGCGATTGTCGTGTGGATGAGGAGATGGAAGTATTCGGTGGAATGAGGTGACAATTAGTGAGATAGGGATTAGATTAGCGACTACACGGTCAGCCTTCAGATATCACCTCTCTCCCTCTGTTTCTCTGTCTCTCTTATCTTCTGCTGGCCGAGTTGTGTCACCCATCCGAGCCACTCTTCTTTATCCTTAACTAATAACTATCCTCTCTCTGTCATTCGTCTCATTGCATGCAAACATGCAAATCGGACGGGAGGACGCGAGGATTAGTCTCCTAATTAATTCCACATTAAGCTTCCATTAAGCTTCTTTACCAAATCTGACTCCTTCTTCGAGAGTCTCGAGAGCCCCAAGGGAATCAACAGAAGACGAAGAAGAAGAAGAAGGTGAGCATTTCTTTTCTCGCAACGAGGACCATAAAAGAGGCAGGCTGTATGTGTGAATAGTGTGAGCATCAACGAGTAATCCGATCCGCATCAACAGAATCAGCGTAGCTCATATTGCACACACACACACACACATTAATACACATTCACACATTCACACTTTCAGGCAGGCAGGAGAGATAGTTTAGTTTTGATAGTCGAGTGTGTCGATCGTCGATAAAGTCAGGGTTGTTCGGTTATCATCAATAATCAATTGATGAGAGGTTAAGCCAGAGGAGAGCTCAGCCAATTAACGATGGAATCCACTGATTAGTGTCACTTTAACAAGCTCAACCTCATTGTCACACACACATTGATCGGTGGTACATGGGAGTAAGTAAGTATTAAGTATATAGTAGCTCCTGTCCTGAGGGAGACTGCGACCAGATAAACACACACACACTTTGTACAGGTGATGATGATAAGGTTCAGAAGCAACCGACTCCTCTCACACATTCACTCAATCTGTAGATAGAGATTTCAATAAGCCGACAAACAATCACAACCACCTGAATTCCCCAATCAATAATCATTCAATTAGCTTTAATAGACTGAGATTAGTTGAGTCCTTCAGAAGCGACACCCGATTACATCATCATCATCACACTCACATCACATCATTCAGGGCAACCTGATACTCCCGTCCCAGTCCCCACATTCCCCACTTCCTACTTACTATTAAATACTTCCCCGCAGTTCACATGAGTGTCCTCAGAATCTTCCACAAGGTACGTCAATGTCCACACCCCCCGCACATCTCCATATTTAGTACTATTTAGACACCCTGCATCCTCGCTTTATTCTGAGTGAATAGATCAGTGGGACTCTCCGTTTTTTAACGCAGCAGAGCGTCCATCACCCTGAACCGAATATTCCCCGCATTATAAAATATTGTGAACTGATTTTTGATTTAAAAAGTCCCCTCTTAATGAAGGAGGCTGGGGAAGGAGTGAGTAGTGAGGTTCGCACTCGAGTAGCTTCATTTGAGGAATAAAGAATGGTGGAAAGACAGAAAGAAAGAAGGGAGTTTTAAGATGGGTTGATGGGTAGTAGGAGATTAGTTGTTGTGGGGGACAAATCTCGGTGGAATTTAAAGAAGGACACAAGTCATTTCTAATCCCACGTTTTATCTCCGCGTCCTCCGGATTTATTTATTCCTCGTCTCCTTCCAAAAGAATATCCTAAATTATGTCCTCCACAACACAACTTTCTCCCACCACCACAGCCACACAGCTAAACCTAATGAATCATCCCTCCGTCCATCCATCCACTCGATCTCTCAGGATTAGGCCCAAGATGATATTACTCCTTATTATTCCTAATCCGCTCCCGGATTGTCCACCCAGCTTCTACTACAACTTCTACTCTCTAGTAACTCTAGTTCTACAGTGTATACGGGTAGTGAGTTGCTCCGCTAATTAACAAGTGTGCCGGGTAGTAGGAAGGAGAAAGGATCCATGGGATCTTCGGGGATTAGGAGTTTTAGAAGGGTCGACGTGGACTGGTGAGCTCAGGTTGGAATTTAGAATGGCAGGATTGACGGATTAGGGGAGTCATTAGATAGAAGAGACGGAGTAGTAAGAGGGAGGGAGAGATATAAGTTATAAATTTAAGTTGTATAATGGATTCATAGTGATGTGCAGGGTGGTGCATGGTGGTGACTAATCTCAGATAGAATATATACAGGGAATAATAAAGAGTGAGTGAGAGAGAGGAGATTAATGATATCCCACCGAACTCGGGTATAATTAAATGTTTTCTCTTTGGAGGCGCAGGGGAAAGGCGGCTACGACAACCCCGGATTAGATTATCCCAAGTCTCATTCCTCCGTCGGAGGTGGAAGCAGCAACATCCTCGGAGGACAACTCGCCCTCCTCTCTTCCGCCGCCGGAATGGACCTCTCGCCATCCTCAAACAAGCGACTCCTCAAGACGACGACGACGATGACGACCTCCTCCTTCTTTCCCCCCACAAAGAAGTCCCCACACGTCAACAACCCTGCAGTCCTCGTCGGTAAGCACACACTCACACTATTTCACTAGAAACTAGAACCTAGAAGAATAGGAGACACTTGAACAGAGTTGAAAAGAAGAGAGAGATTTTTGATGGGACTGCACTGTTGTGCGAAGGTAAACAGCTTAAGCACACATCGTCTTGTAGAATTACGAATTAGCATCTGCATAATCGCGACTTAGTCGCGTATCATCACGAGGACGAGGTGAGCTGCTGCTGGTGCGCTCAGTTTTGTAAAGTTTACTTCGTCTTGGCAAATGTGGCGAATCTCACGAACGACGCTTTGTTGTCGGTGGGCACTTGAGGAAAAATGTTTGAGGAAGGATTTGTAAGTTTTTCTTGTGTGTGTGGATGGATGGACGGATGGACGGATGGACGAGTTATTTGCGGAGGGAATCCTTCTGCTAATAATAAGTTAAATCTCCTTCGGATTAGCGAACGATTTATAGAGGAGTGGACGAAAGGAGCTTACGCAAACACGATCTCTAAGGGTCTTTTTAGCCCCTGCCTAATAAATCCCCCTTCATCCCATCCTTTTTCGCTCCTCATTCCTCGTATACCTCGTGAGCATACGCAGGATTAGGCCCACTGCCTTAATCCCCTCCTCGAAAAAGTTACTACAACGCAGCAGCTTCAAGATTATCAACTTAAATTAGGCAAATCCCTGTCTCCAACTTAAACTTTTCTTCTCTCACGACGACGAGGAGAGAGAGAGAGATTCTTCTTCTTCGAGAGATGAAGGGGGATTGTGGATTAGTTGTTAGTTAGCCTCTCCTCCTCCTCCGCTGTTCATTCTTCTGTTTATGCCTCGCAGATATACGCAACTCTTTAATTAGAGGAGATTAACGGGGGGAGTCAGTTCCCCTCGGTGTTTTAATTTCAAACTTATTTTTGGCCGGATCAAAAGGATTGGAGTAATCAGGGGCTGCGGACTCACTTCCTTCCTTCCATCCTTCCATCCTTCCATCCTTCCTTCCCCAATGCATAAATTATTCCCACTTCATAATGGCACACTCATACTTACACACTTACGTCGTATCATCCAAATATCCAAATAGCGTATTCAAAATTCAAACTACTAACCTCTCTCTCCCGTCGATGTCGATGAGTAACTGTGTGTAACAGGATCTCCTCCTCCTCCGTCTCATGATGCGCTTATACTTACTTAATACTTACTTACTTCTTTCTCCCAAATGGAACTCGCAAATATTATTATTATTATCCACTTCCGCACTTATCGACACATCCATCACTTCACTTAACTCACACACACAGTGGGGTTGACGATGCACCACTCCCCCTGAAGGAGGGGGGGGTTGGATTAGAGGAAAGTCTTGTTACCTGGGATGAGGAGAAGAATAAGAAGAAGAAGAGGGAATGAATGAAGGAAGGAAGGAAGGGAATTAAAAGGAAGAAAGGAAGGATCTAATCTTTATTAGACTGGGGATTTCTCTAAGCTCGGATTTAGATTCATCAATCACGGCAGATAATCTTCTTATTTCTTCTACTCTCTCTCTCTCTCTCTATTCCTTCCTTCACTCTAATCCACGACGTCGACAATCCCCATAGCGAGTCGACTTATCTATATCCACACCCTGTATACTTATACTTCACACACCCTGTACGTATGTATGTATATATGTGTGTGTGTGTGTATATCTCCTAATCCCCCTCCGTCAACTTAATCCCTAAAACTATAATCTACTTCCTCTCCTCTTCTCTCCTCTCGTTCTCCTGACGCAGGTGAACCACCACCACCACCACCACCACCACCAAATTCTCCTCTCTCTCCGTCGTCTTCTTCATTTTCACTTTTCTCATCCTCTCCTCCTCCAACATGGCCCACCGCTCCTCCACCTCTTCCTCCGACAAAAGTGTCGACAAAGCCGTCATTTTCGACGATGGAGAAACTGTTTCCGTCTCCAGTCAACGCTCATTCACGTCCGTTCGTTTCATGGAGAACGACGTCTTCTGCGACGTCACGCTTTTCTGTGGCTCCACTTCTTTTCGTGCTCATCGTGTTCTCCTCGCCCATTGCTCCGAGTATTTCGAAGATGTTTTTGTTCAAACGTCGCTGCCGTATGCAGCGCCTGTTGTACTCATTGTGGCGAATATGAGGGTCGAAATTCTTCAGCTGATTGTTGACTATATGTACACCGGATCTGTGCAAGTTGGAGTGAAGGATTGGCAGGAGTTTGAAGCTGCAGCGGAGGTGTTGAAAATCAGAGGACTTTGTGTTGGCGCTGGAGAACGCAGCGATTGGAGTGGAGGTCATCACAGTTTGTCGTCGTCGTCTTCGAGGGGAGTTCTCGCTGAAATGTGTGCTACTGACTTTCTCGATCCGAATCTTCTGATCGAAAGTAGTGGAACTTCGGGTGAGTTGCGTTGTCTTTGGTGGGTGTGTGGTTTGAAAGTCCGTGTGAAAACTGAGAGCCGTTCTTTTGTTGTAGATGACGATTTCCAAGTGAAGAAGGTCAAAACGAAGACAGGGTTCGTTGCTCCAGTAGCCTCTGCTCCTGCCAAAGGTATTGTTACAAGTTTTAAAGTTTATTGGTCATTCAATCAAAACGTCCAGAACTTTGATCACAACCAACCGAATTACTTAGCAGGGGACAAGGAAAAGAGCGTGAATGGTGTGAAGACAAATGGAAATGGGAAGAAAGTTCCGGTGTTTGGCAAGAAGCCTGCAGCGGCTGCGGTGAAACGACCCGCAGAGGCCGTGGTGAAGGCACTTGAGGAGAAAAAGCCGCGGAAAGCACCTGCGAAGAGATCTGAGAAGGAAGTGCCCGACAAAATCATAGCGGACATTCTGGACACGGTGTCACAAGATGAGAAAGAAAGTTCAGCGCCTGAAGTTGCTGGACTTATTGCAGATGTCATGTCTCAATACGAAAAGATGCGAGACAAAAACGACGGTACTTATACTTTTAAAATATCTCACTATACTTGCAGTTTGCCTTGGAACAGTTCACAACTAATTTTACAAAATCAAATCAGGTCCGACGAAACGAGGTCCCAAGCCAAAATCCAAAGCGAGTGAAGAAGAAGCCGCAAAACTGAAGGATGAGTTGGAAAATAACATTCAAAAAGCGATTCTGGATGTTAAAGACGTTAAAATTGCGGTTTCAAAGGCTGCTCTCACTCACGGAGTTTCAGTTTCCACTCTTCGAACGCGCCTCAAGAAATTGGGAATTTCTCCAGCAGCAATCACACGTAAATCAGATCCAGCGTCCGCGGAGAAAGTAGAGAAAGTTGAGCTTCATAAGAAAAGTGAAGTGACCGTCGAAAAAATGAAACCGAAGGAACTCAATGCCCCTAAAGTGAACGGAAAAGAAGAAATTGTCTCATCAAAAGAAAAAGAATTGGAAGATAGTCCTGCTGCAGCTCCCATTAAAGACGGTGATGATCCTTTCGCTGAATCTGAGTCTGCCACAATCAATCAAAGTAGCGTAGAGTGTCCACAGGAAGCTGATGATGCAACAACACTCAGCATAGACGAAGGAGATACAACCGAAGATAAGACTGCTGTTACGTTAAGCCCAGATTCGCAATCTGAAGTCAGTTCATCGTTAAAGATCAGCGTGGAGTTGAAAGGTGCTGAAGTTGTGGACGCAGAAGTGGAGCCAGTCGAGAAAACGCCAGAATCGTCCAACTCAGAAGAAACGATTTCTTGAACCGCATTCTAACCACCCCGAGTCACTTTCCATTAGAATTTGTGTTCATCTTTTTTGTGTTGTTTTACGTTGAACATGTTTCCTTGTTGTTGTAACTTAATATTATAGTATGTATCAGTTTGTATCACTTTGTGTGTCCCTATAAAAATCGTAATTACACGAAAGAAAGTTGTAGTTTAAGAGTTTAAGTTAAGTTTGAGAGAGTGTTGTAATGTTAAGGAATAAATTAAGTAAGTAAGGTGGAGGAAGGGATGGAGTAAGTGGGAAGGTGTTATGGATGGATGGAGTGACAGTGAGTTCATGTGTTCCACGATGAGGAGGAAGTTGACTGGAAGAAAGAAGAAGTGAGCGAAGAGATCTGAGGCTAATCTGAGTTTAGCAAGACGACAGAGGGAAGTTGTAGTATTGAAATTAATGTGTGTTTAGGAAGTTTTAGGAGGTGAGTGAGATGGAAGGAAGGAGATGAGGAATTTGCGGGTTAAGTAGAGACAGCAGAGGAGCCAGCAGAGGAGGTTTAGTCAGAGTTTTAAAAGTGGATCTCTCTTAGGGGAATGTGTGTGTGTGTGTGGCTGGTTGTTCTGCTTGTTGTCTCACTCTCAGACTTTCACTCTGTTCGAATGTTCTTCACTAAGCTCTCCTTTTTCTCACACTCCTTCACTCTGCTTCCCTCCACTCTCAGCCAAATCTTAATTGTCCTCGGATTTGGCGAATTATAATTGATCAACGCTCCGCTTACCCCGTCCCCCGTCTCTCTCTCCTTTCTACTTCTTCCGTATCCCTTCCAAATGAAATTTTAATCTGCTAAAACACTTTTTCCCACAAGTTTTCGTGCCCTCTGCGGAGCTTCAGGTCTCCCGTGACTTGTCCTCCTCATCCTCCGGATGACTCGGTGCTTCTTCTCCTTTACCCTTTCTCATCCTTCCTGCCTTCTCCTGTCTTCCTTCCGCAACGTCTCCTTACCTCAATCGCATCTCTCGGATTATAATTGACCGCCCTCCATTTAACTCCCACCTGTCAGCCCCAATCTCACTCACCCAAACAACATTATCGCTCCCATTAAGACCCTCTCTCTGTCTCCCTCAATAACACGTGAGATATTGTATCAGTATCAGTTTATCAATATCAGTATGGGTTCGGGTGAAGGTGACGGGTAGGCTGCGATCTGCGATACCCGGGTGACACTCTCAACTGTCGCTTTAAAGGAGGAGGAGAGGAGGTTGAAAAGTATGAGTCATTTAATTAAAGATGAGAGAGAGTGTAATGATGAGTAGGAGGAGAGATAAGAATAAGAATAAGGTTGATGGTTGGTTGTTATCTGTTGCAGGGAAGTCGCTTCCCATCCATTGTGTCGTGGAAGTGAGTGAACGGAGACACGAGCAGCCGGAGACGACGGGGAAAGGTGAGACGCTGACGGCCGGAACCACCAACACTACTGGTAAGAGTAAGAAGAACGATAGGAGATAATGTTACGTTATTATGAGTCAAGTGAGGGCCCATCTTCACTTGTTATCACCTTCACAGCAACAGTGTGTCTTATCGTTCTTTCTTCTTATCTGCGGAACAGAAGGAGGCGGAGGGAAGGTGTCGGTGGAAGTGGACGACTTTGTCATCATTTCTGCGGGGACTCCGTTTCAGGAAGTGGTGAGCACCGTCCTCAGCCTCCTGGGCTACCCAAAAGACGCACTCCAACAGGCGGAAGGTACTAACTACTCAACTAATCGACCTCACAATCTCTTAACACTAACGGTCTCGTTAAGCAGTAGGCTAAGCCGGGTGATGAGATGGTGGAGGGAGGGAGGGCGGGCGTTATGCAAAGCGGGTAGTAAGTAAGACAAGAGTACAAGAGTATCGTGTGTGTCAACAGGTTCGATTCTGCTGCGGAACTGGAAACCCTTGAGACTGGAGCAGGTCTGTGACTCCCCGCATAAAACAGTGGGGGACATCTTCAACGACCTCACCAACCACGCCACTCTCCGCGTCCTAGTCACACGGTAATTTACGCGCTAATGAGTCTTACTCTCTAATTAAGATGATAATTAAGATGAAAGTGATATCCCTCAACCTGTTGTTATTGTTGTCTGTGGGTGTTGCGTAGGCCGAAGGGAGGGACGGCGGAGGACCTGAAGGAGAAGCTCCTTCGTCTCCTGTTGGCGCAGTCCTCCAACATCCTCGCGGGCTCCGGCTGTCCTCTCGACGAGGTAACATTGAAACTCTAAGCCTCTCCAGGTGCTCCGTCCTCCTCCTCCTAATCCCCCAATTGTTAAAAATAGTCTTTCATTAGAGTTGTCGCAATCACGGGGCATTAAGCATTCAGAATTAAGCATTAAGCATTAAGGAGGTGAGGTGAGGAGTGAGGAGTCGTGAGTTGGAAGTGGGGAGAGAATAAAAGACGCAAATCCGGTTAAGACGACCGAGTGGGAAGCATTGTGACAATTGTGAGCGAAATTAAGGAAGGTGTCATCGTACACTCATTTCGACTCACGCTCCGCTGCTCACTCTCTCACCTTTGTCCGCAGGATTACTTCTTCTTCTGCTTCTTCTTGGTCAACTCTGACTTTAAACTAAAGATACACACTCCTCATGCACAAGTAGAAGTAGAAGTAGAGGGGGGGGGAGGGGGGTTCAAGAGGGGGGGGGGGGTATTTATTAGGGGAGCAATTATGCAGAGTTTAAAAAGAGACGAGATGGGGTTTAATCTCCCTTTTATTTGGTGAAGAGCTCCTTCTCATCCATTCATCGCTAATCTCCTCAAAGACTCCTTTCCTTCTTTCCTCCTTTCTTCCCCTTCTGTTCTTCTGTTTGTGGTTGTGAGGGGCTAAGCGAGACGCTTCTGTTGAGTTGCAGGGGACGCTGTCGCAGTTGGTGAAGGGCACCTGGCCACACAACCTCGCCGAGGACGTCAAGCGCCGCTTCGACTCCTGGTACTCCTCCCACGCACACAAACTCACCCCCTCCCCCTCCACACCCTCCCCCCTCGAC
>JAQGAD010001350.1:0-20513 GCA_034696625.1 Isotomurus palustris | reverse complement strand
AAAGCAGTAAGTGAGTTTGTGCTTTTACAGTGGTTTTTTATGGACCATGTGTGGTCAAATCGCCCTGGAAAAACTTAATTGCATCGCGACGAAGAAAATACTTAATATCTTTTGATTCTAAGCATTAAATCGAAAAATATTTTTGAAATATTAAACAAAAATGTTTTCTGGGTGAAACTGTAAAGTTTTAAAATGCTGGTGTTTTTGGGACTTGGGATATTCTTACTTGAACATCGTTCCAATAAACTACTAACACGCTCTGTAGTAGATATTTTAGATGAGTAAATGAAGGAGATTCTTAATTGAACGAAACTGTTCCAGGTGCTCCACAATTACGCTCAGCAAGTAGGAAGCTCAACTTTCTCCAGTACCACAGTTGGGACGTGATGGCAGCGTACCTGTTTATTATAATAACCATTCTACGGATCTTGAAAGCTATTGTTGGCTTACTTTTAAGGTGCTGTTGCAAATCAAAAAGCAATCAGAGTTCAAAAGCTAAGAAAACGAATTAGGTTTTCACTCATTTTAATTCAAAGCATTTTAAGTAATTAACTATCGTCAGAACTTAATATGTCTCACGTGTTCAGCAGTTATGAAGTAAAGTGTGGTTCTATTCATCTGGAGTTTGTGCTCTGTGTTTGTTTACCTTGCATATAGCATACATGTCTTAAAGTGATATCCAGTTGAATCTGTTCCTCTCTTTTGAAACTTTGAAGGATCATGTCCATAATTTGATCCAAAATTGTCACAAGGTTTGAGGAAATCTTTAACGAACTCGTGATGACAATCTAGCACCTCACGCACACTTGAAAAAGACAAAAGGTATTTGTCATTGATTTATGATTAGCATGATTAGTTCTGTCATTGTTTTTATATCGCTTCTGTTACATTTACAGTCTGCATCCCACAGCCTATGGGTTCCACTATCAGTCCAAGATATGAAAATACCGCATGACAATGCAAATGTTTTATTGAATACATCGAGGGATCCAGGTAAACAACAAACCAGTAAAAAGCACCTCATTCTCACGCTCACTTATTTAAGAACCATTACATTAAGTATCCGATTTAAAATACACGAAGAGCAAATTGCAGTTGGACTCGCAAGAGAGGATAGTTCAGTCTCATTCGACAAATTACGATAATCTGCTACAGTATTCTTCATTTTAGTACAATAAAAGTCTTAATTCAGTAACATTTTAAGCCTTATTGGTTACAATTTCCAAAATGTCTAAGAATTTCAGGATACTCCCGTATCAACTGCTATTCACATTAGCTACCATAATATTTCTCACCCCAACTCCAGTCTCATCAGAGCGAATCCTCGTGTTAACATTCATGGCGAGTAAATCTCATAAAATAACTTACATGAAACTCGTGGAAGAATTGGCATCCAGAGGTCACAACATAACTGTCGTCAGTTCCCAGAAGCCTTTCAGAGAAGTTCCAAATATCAAAGAAGTTTTCACTTACGATTTCGATGCAATCATGGGGGACGAATTCAACATGATGAAGATGAAGGAAGAGAACAAAAACATCAATCCGTTTGAAATCGTCCCAAAACAGGTTGAAATATGTGAGAAGATTTACCAAATGCCAGAAATCCAAGCTGTTATGGAGGAAGACTTTGATCTCATTTTCATGCAATCTTATAACGACTGTGCTTACGGAGTGGTGTGGAAAATTCAACAGAGAACTAGAGCACCTTTGGTAATCTTTGTTCAGATAAGCGCACCTTCTTACCTTGCTGCTAAAATTGGAAGCTACCTTCCACCCTCGTTTGTAACGAATCCCTTCCTCAGCTACTCCGATGAAATGACTTTCTCCGAAAGATTTGTTAATTTCGGAGTTAACCTGCTTTTCGACGCTGTAATGAGTTGGTACATAGAACCAAAGTTGACGGATGTCTACAGGAGAATGTTGAATGATTCAAGCATTCCTGCTGCGAGCGAATTCACTGAAAACGCTTCGTTGATTTTGAGTAATGGTCATTTCACCGTTTCTAAGCCCAAGCCGTATCTTCCTGATGTCGTTGATGTTGGAGGAATCCATTCTACACCAGCAAAACCTCTTCCCAAGGTAATTTGATGGTTCTTTCATTCGAATTCACTCATCACAACAACTACTATATACTATGCAGGACCTCGAGGAATTTGTAACCAAAAATGGAAAAGATGGATTCATTTACTTTAGTCTCGGGTCGATTGTCAAAGGTGACATGATGTCGGAGGAAAGGCGAAAACTGTTTCTCAACGTGTTCTCCAAGCTGAAGCAGCAAGTTGTTTGGAAATGGGAAAGCGAGACGATGCCAGACTTGCCAAAGAATGTGAAGCTGAGTAAATGGCTTCCTCAGCAGGATTTGCTTGGACATCCGAGCATCAAAATGTTCATCACTCACTGCGGAGGGGGAGGAACAGAAGAGGCGATTTATCACGGAGTTCCTTTAATTGGGATGCCGTTCTTTGGAGATCAAACTCTGAACAGTCAAATAGCCAAAACCTTAGGATTTCTTGTGGAAGTTGACTGGAATGAAATCACTGAGGAAATGTTGACAGATGCAATCAATGAACTCCTCAAGAATTCGAAGTAAAATTAGTGTTTTTTTTAAAATTCAGATACTTTATTTTTCTAAAAATTATTTTCGTCCAGATACACGGACAATGTGAAGCAGTTATCAAAGGTATTCAGAGACCGACCTATGTCTGCGCTTGACACAGGAGTGTACTGGGTAGAATACGTGATGAGACATAAAGGTAAGCCATACTGTGTCAAATATTATCTTATCTCAATATTAACACACTCTAATTTTGAATTTTCAATCCTTCTAGGTGCACCACATTTGCGTTCTGCAGCAAGGAAACTGAATTACTTTCAGTACCAAAGTTGGGATGTTATCGGAGCGTACCTGGCAATTATAGGAACACTCATGTACATTATAAAACTTTTAATATGTCTTGTATGCAGAGTGTGTTGCTGGAGAAAGTCAAATGCAGCTAAGGCAGTCGCTTCCAAAAAGAAAGTCCAGTAGAGTAAATCCAGTCCTAATTTTAATTTTTGTGGTACAAACTAAACTAACTGTAAATTAAAACAATCAAACTGAGACCTTCAGATCAGTATCAGTAATGATTTGAGCTTGTGATTTGGTTTGATGTGAGATAAAAGCCACATAATTTACTTGAAAAATACGCGATTAAAGCCACTCCGGTATCAACTGAACAGCACCTTACCATTGTGATATGTCATGAGTCATGAGCCTCAATCTTATCATGAGAGTAACTTGTCAAAGCCACGAGGACGAGCTGGTTGACTTTCCAATGCATGTTAAATGCTGTAAGAGCTTCCTACGCTCTTGACTGTACATTTTAGGCAATTTTACAACTTAAATTTTAGGGTTCACAGAGATCAAGGGTCTTAGTCCAAAGCTACCACATTTTAGAAAGTATTTTGTTTGCACCATATACTTTACACAATTTCACACCATTTGTCACATAAGTTCAAGATGAAGACAACCACTCAACTTCATCTCTTTGTGCTCCTCTGCTTTTCAATGGAATTCCTCCACCAAGTGAATTCTGGAAAGATCCTCGTTCTGACTTTCTACTCAAGTAAATCAAACAAGATTACTTACTGGACCTTACTAGAAGAGCTGGCAGCGAGAGGTCACGAGATAACTGTGATTTCTTGCGTAAAACCAATCAAAACTGTTGGGAACATCACAGAAATCCTGACCTACGACGTCCATGCCGACCCTGTTATGCACACGTTTAATGCATTTCAAATGAAAAAGAACAAGGAAGACACTAATCCATTTGTCAAAACGGATTTCTTCCAGACAATTTGTGAGAGAACGTACCATCTACCCCACATTCAAGAGTTTATTAAATCCAGTCCAAAATTTGACTTGATATTTTTGCAATCAACATTTAATGATTGTGTTTTAGGACTAGTTCACAAGTTAAATGCTCCTTTCGTTCTATTCTCCCCTACAAATGTTCCTAGTTTTAATGTGGCCAGACTTGGAGGACACCTTCCCCCGTCGTTTGTTCCTCACATCCTTGCTCCATACTTACCTGAAATGACTTTCTTAGAAAGAATGAAGAATTTTTATTACCACGTGTATTTGGAACTAGCCCTGAAGTTAATTGTAGAACCGCGTATGGCTGAAATATACAGAAAGCAACTCGGAGATCCGACGCTTCCAGGTGTTTCTGAGATTCTGGCTAACGCATCTCTCATTTTGAGCAATGGACATTTCAGCATGTTTGGTGGGAGACCGTATCTTCCTAATGTCATTGAGATCGGGGGAATTCATTCCAAACCTGCTAAGCCTTTGCCAAAAGTAATTATATACAGCTTCAGCCCCTTCTATTTTTATGTATGGAATCTACTCTAATTTTCTTTTCTTCAAGGATTTAGACGACTTCGTTGAAGCTGGAGGAGACTCGGGCTTCATTTTCTTCAGTCTGGGTTCCATAATCGATGTAAACTTTATGCCTGAAAATCAACGAAGACTACTTATGAACGTGTTTAGCAAGCTGAAGCATCAGGTTCTAGTGAAATGGGCGAATGAAACGATGGCTGATCTTCCGAAGAACGTGAAATTAAGTAAGTGGCTTCCTCAGCAGGATGTCTTGGGTCATCCGAAGCTCAAACTCTTTATAACACATTGTGGAGGCGGAGGGCTGGAAGAATCTGTGTATCATGGAGTTCCCATCATTGGAATTCCATTCTGGGGAGACCAATTCCTCAACGTGGAAACAGCTAAGCGTCTCGGATTCGGATTGGAGTTTGATTGGGATAACTTGACAGAGGAAAACCTAGCTGGTGTAATAAATGAAGGCTTGGACAATTCAAAGTAAACGAAATTCCTGGAAATGTTTACTTCCTTGAAAAATATTTGATTTACAAACAAAAACATCAATATTTCCAGGTACTACACAAGCGCAAAATTATTATCCGCGAAGTTCCGGGACAATCCAGCACCTCCTTTGCAGAAAGGTGTGTATTGGGTGGAATATGTAATGCGACATAAAGGTAACGTGTTATCTAATTGATCAAAGCTTCATCTTGTTGCATAAGGAGATTAATTTCCATTTTTGTGTACTTAAGGTGCTCCACAACTGCGTTCTCCAAGCACAAAACTCAATTTCATCCAATACCATTCCTTCGATGTGATAGCAGCGTACGTAATTATAATTTCAGGGGCAATCCACATTCTCAAACTTATTCTAACCTTAGTAATCAGAAAATGCTTCTCCAGTAAAACGAAAAAGGTTGTCAGTAAGAATAAAAAACATGACTAGATTGTTGAAAGTACATAAATGTGTTACATTGCCATAATATTTCTGCTGAAACTGGTTTCACACATGAAACCAATGTCTTTTGTATACATTATGTAAAAATTGCTAGCAATGAAGATGACAAGCAAACAAAATTCAATTAGCCGGACTGGGCCATCATTTATCCTTCACTCAAATTCAAGTAAGTTAAGAGGAGGAAATCTTCTTCATAGCATAATATTCTTGGTCACCCAAACATCAGGATGTTCATTTTCCACTGCGGAGGTGGAGGAATTGAAAAGGCGACTTAAATACCACGGAGTTCCGATTCTCAAACTTACTTTGTGCTTTGAAATTAGAATATATTTTCAGTAAAGCAAAAAAAAACCAGCATTAATAGAAACATCAAACATGACTAGTTTGTTGAAGGTACATAAGTATTGCATTACGTAAATATATTTGCTGCTGCTGCTGGTTTTACACCCGCGAAGCCATTATGTTAGTGTCTATGCATCTTTTAGAAGTTAGTAGACGACACGACATGTAGCATTCTAGTTATCGCTAGTTTTGTAGTAGCATCTAATTCTCACATAATATAAGAATTAGATGACAAGCAACAAAATTCAATTCACCGGACAAGGCCATCCTTTATCCTTCAGTTAAGTTCAAGTAAGTTTGAAAGTATAAAATCTTCTTCATGCCGGACCATATTATGTCTGCAAACACTTTCTATCTACTAAGTTCAACTTCAAGCTAGGTGTTATGCATTTTAGGCCTATTGTTTCCTCCAGCATTATTTTTTATCTCCTTCCTCCATATCCTCAAGTACAGACTAAAGTGCTATGATGTTGTAAATACAGACATAGGATCGGAGCAATTGAATACTGCATAGCTTAAGGGAAATATGTGCAGCACTTGTGATTACAAACCCAATCTATCCCATCAGCAATTGGTTCTATGCATCAGACGTACTGGACATATGAAAGACAGAAATCTCATTCAGTTGGTTGAGTATCAGCGTTCTCTGCACATCATAAACTCACAACTAGCAGTCTCACTACCATCAGCTTGTGATTCATTCTAATAGCTGTGCGTGCACTGGGCTACTGTTGGCTGGATAAATTGGTATCCAGTGAATTAGAAGTTCGTTCTGCTCTTTCATACCACATCACATTGTTAGTTTGTAATCATTACTATCTTACAAAAACAATATATAAAAAACATAACTCCACGTCCACACGTAATTTTAAATCTACATTGTGACTAGCGAAGTGGATGCAGTTTCAGTTTCTAAATAAATTACACAGCAATAAGCCTGCAGGATTACAATACAACTCTTAATAAATTGTCAAAATGAAGCTTTCCTTGGTTCTTCTGTTCGTTTCAAGTGTAATTATAAGTATCAATGTGATCCCAGCATCTTCATCAAAGATTCTGGCAATAGTGTTCTTCTCCAGTAAATCCCACAAGTTAACGTACATGCCTCTTCTGGAAGAACTGGCCAAACGAGGTCATGAAATAACCATGATTTCTCCAGTACCGGCAGCAAAGAAGATTCCAAACATAACTGAGATCTTCACATTTGACTTGGAAGAAAAAAGTGAAGAATTCAAAGACCACAACATGTATGAAATGAAAGAGAACAACAAAATGATGAACCCCTTCTTAATGTTGGACGCCTTTGGAAAGATCTGCGAATGGTCGTACGATCATCCACAAGTGAAAGAGCATTTCAGCAAAAATCCAAAATATGATTTGGTCTTTGTTCAGCCAATCTTCAACGATTGTGTTTATGGTCTCGTTCACAAGTTGAACTTACCGATGGTTCTCTTCTTCCCAACTTCCGTTCCTCAAATGCTGGTCTCAAAAATCGGTGGAGACTTTCCTTCTTCTTTTGTGGGAAATATTTTTCTCGGTCTCCCGAATGAAATGACTTTCTCCCAAAGATTCATGAATTACGGGGCTAATGTCATGTTGGAATTAGTTCTACGATTTTACTATGAGCCTCACATTGCCAATATATACAGAGAAAAGCTAGGCGATCCTACTATTCCAAGTGTCACTGAAATCGTTAGAGAAAAGACATCCCTTGTCCTGAGTAATGGGCATTTTGCCCTGACAGGACCTAAACCTTATCTTCCTGATGTCGTTGATGTTGGTGGCATTCATTCCAGGCCTGCCAAACCTCTTCCAAAGGTATTATTTTCAGTGTGTTTTAAAATTCTGTCTGTCTAAATGAATATCTAGTAAGATTTTCATATTCTCCTTGACCAACGCAGGACCTGGAAGACTTCGTATCAAACAGTGGAAAGGACGGATTCATTTACTTCAGTATGGGCTCAGCCCTCAAAGGTTCCGATATGCCTGAAGCCAAGAGAAAGTTATTTGTGAACGTGTTTTCCAAGTTGAAGCAAAGAGTTGTTTGGAAGTGGGAAACTGAGACAATGCCCGACCTTCCTAAGAACGTTAAGCTTGGAAAATGGCTACCCCAGCAGGATATTCTGGGTCATCCGAACATTAGGCTGTTCATTTCCCACTGCGGAGGTGGAGGAACTGAAGAGGCGATTTACCACGGAGTTCCGATTTTGGGAATTCCCATGTTTGGTGATCAAGATATGAACGCTAAGCTAGCAAAGAACAGAGGATATTTGGTTAATGTTGAGTGGAATTCATTAACAGAAGACCAATTGTTAAATGCAATCAATGAAATTCTTGGCAACCCCAAGTATGCAAGTAACATTAAGTATCCAATTGATGGACATATTATCATCATACATATAATTGTTTATTAAGGTACTCTGAAAACGTGAAGTCGCTCTCAAAAGTGTTCAAGGATCAACCCGACGACCCCATGCAAAGAGGAGTGTTCTGGGTGGAATATGTTCTTAGGCACAATGGTAAATATACAAATAAAATTGACTTTAATTCTAATTAAATTGTGGTAATTAATTAAACCTAACGAATTGTAGGAGCTCGTCATTTGAGATCAGCTTCCAGAAAGCTAAACTTCTTCCAGTATCACTCGTACGATGTGATTGCTGCATATGCCGCAATTATTTCTACAATCCTCTACATCATTTACGCCTTACTTCGCTTTACTCTCAGATGCTGCTGTGGATCTAGGGAAAGCAAAGTGACAACAAACAAGTCGAAGAAACTCAACTGATTAAAATTGTTGACTCAAATAAAACTTGAAAATAAATAAAATTCAAAATTAGACTATTTGAGTAACCTCAGTTTACTTTGCTTCACATATCGTCTGACTATCATCGAATGTTAAAATAAGGCTCAAGTCTAACAGTAACATGAGGAGTGAGTGAATGAATGTGTATCTCGTGTGAATAAAGATCAAAGTACAGAATAAGCCTAATCGTTTGTTTCTTCCTATCATTCCAATGCATACAATAGCTGTGCTTACTACATTCACAATCTGCCTTATTGTCCGATATCACCAATTCCTAATGATATGGCTTTGATTCTGTTTGATTTTCATGTGTTTTTGTCAAAGTTGCTCCAGTTAATGGAGTTATGCTAAGCAGCTATCTACTTGGCCACTCAATCACAACTAATTTATCTGTCACGTTGGAAGTAGTAGTAGCTTGAGTTTTTAATTAATTACTTTTACTACCTTGAATCAAGGCCAGCAACGATGCAAATGTCTATAATAGTTTTCTTGTGCTTGATAGGCATTTTAACACCTTTAATATCAGCAGACAAGATCCTCGTTCTCGTATTTTTCTCCAGTAAATCCCACAAGATAACCTACATGCCTCTAATGGAAGAACTAGCCAAGAGAGGACACGAAATCACAATCATTTCTCCAATCAAGGCTTCCAAAACGACTCAAAATATAACAGAAATCTTCACTGTCGACTATCATGACGATCCGACTGTGTTTGAGGAAGTGAATATGTTCGAAATGAAGGAGAATGGCATTCACATGAATCCATTCCTTCTCCCAGACTACTTTGGAAAGATTTGCGAGCTGTCTTATGACCTCCCACACATCCAGGATCACTTCCACAAAAATCCCCAGTACGACTTGGTTTTTGTCCAGCCATTGTTTAACGATTGTGTCTATGGTCTCGTTCACAAGTTGAAAGCCCCATTGGTACTTTTCTTCCCTGCGGTGGTTCCTCAATTGATGGTCAGTAAAATCGGCGGAGACTTTCCTTCATCCTTCGTAGGAAACTTGTTCCTCGGGTTGCCCAACGAGATGAACTTCCTTCAAAGAATGACCAACTTTGGAGTGAATATTTTTACGGATTTGATTTTGGAATTCTACTTTGAACCTTACATGGCCAACATCTACAGAGAAAAATTACACGATCCATCGCTCCCCAGTGTTAAAGAGATCATGGGAAATGCTTCTTTGTTATTGAGTAATGGGCATTTCAGTCTCTCAGGACATAAGCCATATCTTCCGGATGTCATTGATGTGGGTGGGATGCATTCCCGACCTGCTGGTGCTCTTCCAAAAGTGAGTTTCCTAATTTATCCTTCATGGCTATAAAATCCACACTCAACGTCTTACCAATCTAGTCTTTCAATCGTTAATTAATTAACATCCCAATTTTTAAAAACACTGTGATGTCTTCGGTTTTTAGGATTTGGAAGATTTCGTCTCTAAAAGTGGCAAAGATGGATTCATTTTCTTCAGTATGGGATCCGCAATAAAAGGTTCGATGATGTCGGAGGCAAAAAGAAAAGTCTTTATCAAAGTCTTTAGCCAATTGAAGCAGCAGGTTCTGTGGAAATGGGAAACTGAAACGATGTCTGACCTTCCCAAGAACGTGAAATTAAGCAAATGGCTTCCTCAGCAAGACCTCTTAGGTCATCCGAATATTCGAATGTTCATCACTCACTGCGGAGGAGGAGGAACAGAAGAAGCCATTTACCACGGCGTTCCTCTGCTTGGTCTCCCGATGTTCGGAGATCAAATGATGAATGCCAAGCAAGCGGTGAACAACGGTTATCTTGTCGAATTGGACTGGAACGAATTGACGGAAGATTCGTTAAATAATGGAATTAATGAAATACTTAACAATCCCAAGTGAGTACAATTTTTGCAACGTACAACTCAGAAGGCTTCTTCAAACTTACTGAATTGTGAATTTAGGTATTCGCAAAACGTGGAAAAGCTGTCCAAGATTTTTAAGGATCAACCTGACCAGCCATTACAGCGAGGAGTCTTTTGGATTGAGTACATTCTCAGGCACAAAGGTAAATTCTTACTTAACGCATATACTTCACGTTTCAGCTCGGTACAAATAAAAATTGTATTGTTTAATACTTTATTTCAGGAGCCACACACCTTCGTTCTGCATCCAGAAAGCTGAATTATTTCCAATACCATTCATTTGATGTAATTGCTGCATATTTAGCAATTATTGGAACCTCTCTTTTCATAATTTATTCAATAATGAAATTCATCATCAAGTTAATATGCTGCTCAAGGAAACTCTCCGCAAAAGATTTGAAGAAGAAGAGAAACTAATCAAATCGGTCATACTGTTGAATAGCAAATTGTCATCGCTTTCATTCAACAGCTGATTTTATTGCAAAATGGTAATTGTGAATTTTTTGAAGTTCGAAATACTCATGAGAAGTAAACGAGTAAAATGTTTGTAATTACTGAATTTCACTTTATTTACAATGTTGTGACTCAATCACCAGAGAAAGGAGTCTTCTACGCAAACATAAATACACATGTCAAACCTCAAGCAAAATATCGATTGAGACTATTTGAGACTATACTTTATAATTAAACAGAAACCTTAATTAATTTCCACTTCTTGGAAACTCTTCCTGTCGTATCAAACAAAAGAGCATCTCCACTCTTACTCCACCCGACTTTCACTTTGCTAACTTTCTTAATGACTTTCTTATTGCTACCATTTCCTTTCAACTTGCTCTGATTAGTTCCATCGACAGTCAAGTCACCTTTGCTAGCATCTCCATCCGTGGAAATAATAATCTTACTTTGGTTATCTTCTCCTCCTGAGATGCTCACAACTCGTTTGTTCCCATCAAAAACCTCGTTGATGGAAAATCCTTCCATTCCAATGTACTTTGGCAGCGTAGGTTTATCTGGAAGTACTGCGGGAAGAGCTCCAAAAACAACGGTGATGCCTTTGCTATTGCAAATGTACATACTTATCGCACTACTTTCATCAATAGCGACTGCAGTTCCTTGAGAACTTCCTCCAAATCCTCCAAAATTTCCTCCACCTCCTCCTCCGCCACCCCCACCGAGTGTCACTGATGTCGACTGCCCACTTTCCTGTTCTTTTGCATCGTTAACAGTCACGTCGTCGTCGTCGATATCTCCAACAACATCCCTCCTACTTTTCGGTGTAGCACTTCTCTTTTCACAACCAGGAGACTCAAAACAGTCAGCTTCATCTTCTACATCTTCTAACCCGTAATATTGACAGCCTGCGTTCATAGAAATCGGCCCGTTCGTCGGTGTGTAATTTTGTCCTAATTCCAACAAAATCCCAGTGAGATTTCACGAACACACGAATATTTTTTATCAATTAATTTTACCAATTCCAAAAAACTTCCTGAGATAATCCACACCAAGAATGAAGTTGGAGTAAATGGCATCACTGAAGGCTTCCCATCTCGCATTATCATTTGCAGGGGAATTGAAGTCAATCTGGAACTCAGTCAGACACTTCGCAGGCCACAGGGAAAACGGATGAATGCTTTCCAACGGTAAATCTTCGGATGTAGCAGCAGCAGTTGCTTTCTTTGTAGCCAGTCCAAGTCGGTCCTTAAGGTCGGAGATTAACTCCCGATTCATAGATACCCTGTGATGCCCTTCGTCTTTGTACAACTCCCGAATCTCATGGTTCCCCTGCCTTTCCAGTCCACTGCAGCCATAGTTCACTCCATCGTGAGTTGCTTCGCTTACAAAGCTTTTCGGTTCTGTTGGTTCACCAAAATCACCATAAATTGATTAGCTTGCATTTGAATTTAAAACCTAACTAAGCTTATTTACCTGATTCCCCCGAGAATTCAAAGAGCCTCTCACTTCTTCCCGAAGATCCGACAATCAATTGCACAAAGAGTGACGCCATAATTCCAACGGGTATCTTCATGGTGGACTTTCAAATGAAAGACAATGAAAGTCTACAAAGAAGTGATAATTCTAAACCAAGTGACATCGTTCACCTACTTTTCACCCAAGCCCATTCTAATTTTATGCTCAGGACAGACGAGTGACACGAGGAGCAACTGTCCCGTTAAAAATAACTGGTGTCCGCAATAAATTCTCAGGGAAGAATTATTTCATATTCATGCCATGCTTTGCAGCACCATTGTCAGTTACTTACGAATGACTTTCTACAGTTATTTATAAAACAGAGTGAGTCTTTGAAGTTTACTGTGTGAAGTGTGAAGCTATTTTTAATTGTAAGTCTGATTTTCATCTACATTTCCATAAAAATTCTGGAATATTTCCAGTGCCATCGGGCATGTCGAATGGATGTACTTTTGTAACTATTACTAAAATAATTTTGAGCAATATAGAATATCAATTGAGAAATTAAGTTGGAGATATTACTCTATAATATTTCTCAATTCCTGAAAAACAATTAATTAGTGAATATTGTTAAGAGATTTTACATAATATATATTTTGCATACACATACTGTCATTTTAGAGGTCAAAGGTTCCATTTCCATGCATCGCAGCCCAACATGCATCGCAGTTACTGGAATAGGAATTTTTGGAATGTCGCCATTCGGCATTGCACATGAAAGCATTATCAATTCGGGACTGGTATAATACTATACACATGACATTTGATTCAATTACTCAACAAGAGTCTTTACTATATTCAATTCAACTTTACTTCATCGCTATAAATATTCGGAGAGTACAATAAATTATAGTAATAGCTACAGTTCGAGATGTTGGAGGTTCAGAAATTAAATGAGCGTTGTGTGTCCAGCGCGTAATGAAGGCTTTTCTGAATTGGTTCCCCCGTCGTACGTAATGCCGTTGACTTCGAAGTCGTCAGAATTACAAACTAAGACTCCATAGAATTTCCGTCGATGTGCATTCCACCGATAACAGCTCCCGAGCTCCCATAACATTTCTTCCATGACCTGCGCCAGAATTGGAAGTTCCGTTGGAAGCGCCACCTCCACCTCCAGCAAAAATCTGAACTGATGAGCTCGGCTCCGACGCTGGCGGTGGATTGCCAAATGTCGCTGGAGCAGCAGTCACTGGTGCTGGAACAGCAATGTTCCCTGCAGTGGCTCGATGTCGAGGAGTAGGAATTGGAGGATCTTTTTCAACGTATATGTCAACGTAGGTGCAGACTACTTGATTGCCCGTTCCTCCAACAGCGGGTCCCCAAGCTGCACAGGTTTTGCAGGCACTGCACGGCCCACAGGCTCCTCCGCTTTGACAGCCACTCCCACCTTCACCCCTTCCCAGAGTACTTCCATCCACGCCTGCCCGACACGCA
Source organism: Isotomurus palustris (assembly GCA_034696625.1). Lineage (NCBI taxonomy): Eukaryota > Metazoa > Arthropoda > Collembola > Entomobryomorpha > Isotomidae > Isotomurus > Isotomurus palustris. The sequence continues at coordinate 6,752 of JAQGAD010001350.1, read as the reverse complement.
CACCCAATCCCTGTTTTTCCGCAGCCTCTCACTGAAACATCCAACCAAAATGTAATCTTGAAATTCATTCATGAGAACTCAACTAGGCTTAATAAATCTGAATTCAACTTACACACAAGGTCGTCAGTTATCTCACTCTCCGGGTATTTCATCTACCACCCGCTGCCAGTGGTTTCGCCCGTGACGAGGTAGCTTTTCTTTTCGACAACTCCAGTTTTGATGTCTTCGTGAGACTCCTCGGCAAGGTCTTCTGGGTGAAGTTGAATGAGTCCCAAAATGCATTCTCTCGGCCACAAGGCGAAGTTTTCTAATCCTAAAGCCTCAATTGAGGATTTGCTGGAGTCCCTGGAGGATCTTGGAACGACAAGGGGTCTCAAAAGGGAATTCTTCGTCTTTTCATGCAGGACTAGCTGGACACTGAATGAAGAAAAAGAAACCCTTTCTTTATGCTTTACACGTTTGTGTGAATCCTGAGTTGAAACTTTGAAACTACAGAATTAGTTGAAACTGAGGAATCTTGGAATTTAGAACGGTTTGGACAGTAAGTAACATCTTTTTGTGCTGTTCACAAAATTCGCTTTACAGTGTCAGGTGTCTCATTTCATTGCCAATTCACACGATGAAGTATTTTTTAAATACAAGAGTAACTGTTCGTAAATAGCTATATTATTCATTTTATTTGAAACATTTAGACTCGTCTATAATCATCTCTACACCGTAATGTTTCACACAGTCTATGTGTGGCTTAACAAGGCAGAGAAAACTGGTGACTTGATTTATAGCCCCCACCACCACCACCACAAGGGTCTTGTACACCCAGAATAGATGGACCGTAAAACTCAATGTGGTCACTGTTACAACCGTAGAACCCGTTGTTGAGATTACTGTTAACTGTAGCAATACTGAAGCCCATTGCATTTCCTCCAGACCCACCTGAACTAAACTCCCCACCCCCACCGCCGCCTCCTCCCCCTCCACCAACAGTTATCGTGATTGTGGGAATAGTCGATCCTCCTCCGCTCGTTGACCCCAAGTGACCAGCAAGTTTAGTTGAGTCTCCTTTTGTGGTTGTGTTTGAAACTGTCTTAAGTCCATCTCTAATCGTATCATTCGCAATCTGAACGGCTATGAGCTTATCTCCATTGCCTAGGATTTCGTCTATCAGTTCTAATTCTTTACTAGGTCCTTCATCATAGTCGTAAGCAATTGGGTGTGGTTTGTCTTCCACTGAAACTACTCCTCCTTCACTGACTTTTATGTTAAAGAATGTGCAGATTTGGTCATTATTAATTCCTCCTTGCAGCGATCCACTACCCCCAGCACACGTGTTGCAATGCTCTCCTTTATTCACTTCGTCTTCTTCGTCTCCATTATCTTCGAAGTTATATAAAAAACAATGCGTTATAAAACTGAGGGGCTAAAGGTTACTAAAATGAACTTACCGATAACGAATATTTTAGACGGCCAATTCCATTTCCACCAGATTAACTTTGTCTCTTTATCCAAATAAGGGGCAACTCGATACGTCTTAACCTTTGTGAAGCCAGAGACTGCATCTTTGTGAGCTTCTTCAGCCACCAGGTCATCAATTTGGTAACGCAAAAGTCCCGACACACATTCTCGAGGCCACAGATTGAAGTGGTCCAGTCCTATTTGCTCCATTGATTTATCTCCTCCACGAAACTTAAGCCGGGTATCAGGAACAACGAGCAATCGGAGTTTTGATCGCTGACTTGCCTCCGGATGCCCAATTCTGTGTAGCCCTTCTTCATCTTCAACGTACAACTCTGAAACTTCTTCCTGGCCGGATTTAATGGCTCCTCTGCATCCGATTTTGACTCCGGAGGCAATTTCGTAATACAGGTCAAAAGTACCTGAAATGCCTGAAAGTTATTTTCTTGGTTAAGTAAATCTCAATTTAGAATGAAGGCAGCTATTGAAATAGTAAATAAATATTGTCTATGAATTACCTGGTCCGTTGGTGCTTTCCACGAATATCTTGTGGTGTCTCTCTGGACTCGTGTTTTTTACTGAGCGTATAAAGCCTCCCGAAACAGTTAAGATAAAGCCAACTAGAAGAAAAAGTATTGTGCTCATTGTTGCGATGTTAGGTAAACGGACAACACTATACACCCTTACGGAACAAAGAGAACCATTTGAGGTTTACAAATTGATCTCAAGAGACAACAAACTGGTCCTTTTATACCATCAGCAGGGAGACAATACTACAGTCTGTCGTCTGTCAAACATATTGCCCCGTTCTCAGGTTAATCACTCCTATTTTTATTTGGTTGCATCTGGAGCAAGAGCAAGGGTTCTTATCTTTAGTTCTTACACAGCCTCCAATAAACAGCAAGATACGCAACCTAGTTTAAACCCTAATAAAACTCGCCTCTCACATTTCATGAAACCCAATTATGGAATGGACTTAAAATAAAGATGCATACAAGTTGTTGAGCTGGCCAGATATAAATAACTGACTCATGTATATTATTATTATTATTGTTTTTCTTCTGGGGACTTTATCAGCATTATTTGTACTTAAATTTTAAAAATTACAGTAATTTTAAGATATTATACATGTAGGTTTGCTACTTAATAGACTAGAGGAATCCGCAGTATCCGCACTTAAGCAACAGTTTCATCCTTCCTAAAAAATACATGTTTACATGCAACATAAAATTTTTCTTGGTAGAAGAATTATGTGGATTTTGATGGGAATCCTCTCACTAATACAAAATCTAGTTTAGTCGATCTTTCAAAATAACATTGAACGGTTTCGGAGCTAACACGAATACTGGCAACGGTTCGAATCCATGATCAGGTCCATCTTTATCAAATTCTATTTCAAATTGTTGAAACAGATTCGTGCTGAAGAGGAAAAGACTGTCTCGTGCCAAAGTTTCTCCAAGACATTGTCGTCGCCCGGTAGAGAATGGCATGAGAGCGTCGTGTTTCTTGAATGTCTTTCCATCAGGACTGAGGAATCTTTCAGGTCGGAAGTTCTCAGGGTCTCCCCAAATTGCAGGGTCACGGTGGATATACCCAAAGTTCCCCAAGACCAAAGTGTCCTTTGGAATCATGAAGCCCTTAAACTCCTTGTCCACGATTGCTTTGTGAGCAACACCCATTGGAACAATTGACGCAAATCTCGAGGTTTCGGCAATTACAGCTTCAGCGTATGGCATCCTGTAAAGAAAGAGTCATGTTACCGTTAAGGCTTAACTTATCCTCAACGAACATGTTTACTTTAGCTGTCAAAGTCAAATATACTTAGGTCTGTCTGCAACAGAACAACTTCTCGTATTTCCAGTTATCGTGTAAATCTCATCTTGCAACTTCCTCTGAACCTCAGGAAACTTGGAAAGGTAAAGAACCATCCACGCGAGACTGGAAGAAGTTGTATCCGAGCCTGCACCGTACAAATCTGATAACGATGCTATCAGATTGTGCACTGCATGGAAGTTTCAACAAATGTTTCTTAATAAGCTTGTTCATAATTTGCATGCTGTAACTTTTACTTTTATGAAAACCAGTCATCACCTCCTCTTTCTTCGTAAAAAGCAGATGATTTATCTGTGGTTTGCTTAATCTCTTGAATAAAGCAGTCTGTGAAATCTCTAAGAAATTGGGAATCCGTCATGAACTCTTGTTATATGATTTACACGGCAAGCAAGTATAAAGGCAGTAATGTCTTCAGCCTACCTCTGATAATCCGGGGAATAAGTCAGCAAGTGTTCATTAACCGGTTTCTTAAAATATTCCGTAAACTCGTCCAAACATTGTCGAACTTTGTTGTACCCGGACCATTCGGGAATTATTTTGGCTAGCCACGGAGCTAAGGCCACGAGAGCTCCCGGTCCAGCCAGGATACCAGAAAATGCTCTATAATTTAGCAATCGTACTTTTAAAGATTCTGAAGCCTTGTTCCTACAATTAAGTAATATTAAAGTGTGTGCTGAATGCCCGTACTCATTAAATTTCTCCGACATCTGCACCAAACTTTCATCAGTTTGTTTGAACCTCTCTCCAGTTGCAATAGCCCACAGTGAGTTAACCACAGCTAACAACAACTTGTTTTTGATATTCTCTAATGGTTTCCCTTCATGTTTTTTGAGAATTTCCAGCATCTCATTCACTTCCACCATTGTAGACTCCTCCATGGAGTTCTTTCCAAATCCAAAGTCTCGAAGCTGGCGAAGGGAAAATCGTCTCAATTGTTCCCAATGATCTCCCTCAGTATTCACAAGTCCTGAGGAGAGCAAAGAAACTTAACATAAATTTATTTTGTGCTTAATTAAAGTACTTTATCACTACTCTACTACTATAATATAGTACCATGAATAGTTCCATCGGGAACTGCGTCAAATAATGCAAACTCAGGTCTCCCCGAAAAAGCTGTGTCTGAGAATGCTTCTTTTAGCATCTTGTAGTCTGAAATTACAACCAATCTGAAAAGAAACAATATTTTTTGTCTTCAACGTATCCATTAAGCCATTAATTAATGATTAGATAGAGTATCGATAATGACCAGTTAACAGTACTTCATTCCAGCTAAAGTGACCATGTATATTGGACCAAATTCTCGAGCCCATTTTGAGTATGGGATGTGCTGTAGTTTCTCCATTTGGTGAGCATTTCCGAGCCAAGGATATCCTTTAGGACCTGCGGAATAAAAACTGATTCAAAGTTCGAAGAATCTCCATTTAAAGTACGCTGTCATAGACCAAATAATATATGACTGTTCCTGAAGGTTTAGTCACTTATTACCTGGAGGAAGATTATTCCATTTCGGTCTTGACTTCAGATACAAAAACAAACCTGCAAAAAAAGCAGCAACCACAAGTAAAAGAACCATTGTGTTGTTCTTGAATTCTATATGTTACTGTGTTTCAAGAAGCGATTTATCTTTCGTAGTTGTGGAATTGAAATGCCCAAATAAACTAAAAGAATTGCTGTTACAGAGGACAAAAATTTGAATAAAAAATTATCAGTGTGCGAAATGGACTGACACTACCAATTGGCTTGTTGTGCTTTGCAAGATTAAGCTTGAAGGTCAGACCTCATGTTTCACGAATTGTTCGTGAGCTCATCTCCTCCTCGCCACAAATTCAATCATGGGATATGCTGTTGTAGAGTGCAAACATCTCACGACAAATTACGCATCCATTAACACAGGTTTCAGCTTTAACATTACTAATGTAGTACTGAGAATGGTAATCTGTAAAAGTTCTTCGCATCACACACTTGTAATTTTTAGCCCAGATAATTTCGGGCTTACTAAAATCGCAGAACTATCCAATCTAACAACCATTTCCATATTCTTTTATTCTGATTATAATACGAGAAAGTTTATTAAATACCAACTTTAATTTCTTGAGATTATCCTACACCTAACACCTACACGTTTTAAACAATATTTAATTGGTCGTGAAAGAAATGAACATCTTGTCAGTTCTCAGCTGTAAAGCCAATTTCTAACAGAACAATTAACTATTAAGTAGTATGTAATCATGATGAAATATCTAAGCTAACCGATCTTTTAAAATAACATTGAACGGTTTCGGTTCTAATACGAATGTTGGCAATGGTTCGAATCCGTGATTAGGTCCATCCTTATCAAATTCTACTTCAAATCGTTGAAACAAGTTCGTACTGAAGAGAAAAACTGTATCCCTGGCCAAAGTTTCTCCAATACATTGTCGTCGTCCGGTTGAGAATGGCATGAGAGCGTCGTGTTTCTTGAATGTCTTTCCATCAGGACTGAGGAATCTTTCAGGTCGGAAGTTCTCAGGGTCTCCCCAAATTGCAGGATCGCGGTGGATATATCCAAAGTTGCCCAAGACCATTGTGTCCTTTGGAATCATGAATCCCTTGAACTGCTTGTCCACGAGGGCTTTGTGGGCAGCAGCCATTGGAAGAGTTGACGCAAATCTCGAGGTTTCAGCAATTACGGCTTCAGTAAATGGCATCCTATAAACATTTTAAAATTAAACTCTCTGGAAATGTTTACTTCAGCTTTCAAATGTACTTTGGTCTGTCTGAAAGACAACAACATCTCGTGTTTCCAGTTGTCTCATAAATCTCCTCCTGCAATTTCCTTTGAACCTCAGGAAACTTGGAAAGGTAAAGAACCATCCACACCAAACTAGCAGCAGTTGTATCCGTGCCAGCTGCATACAGATCTGATAATGACGCTATCAAGTTGTTAGCTGCAAAGAAGTTTCAGCAAATTATTCATGGTCGACTGAATACTCCTTAGCTCAATTAATTTCCTTACCTCCTCTGTCTCCGTAGAAAGCAGATGATTTATCTGTGGTTCTTTTAATCTCTTGAATAAAACAGTCTGTGAAATCTCTAAGAAATTAGAACCCATCAAAATCTCTTCTCTTCCGATAATCAGTGAAAGCTCTTCAGCCTACCTCTGATAATCCGGTGAATACGTCTGCAAATGTACATTAACAGATTTCTTAAAATACTCCGTAAATTCATCAATACGCCTGCGAATTTTGTTGTATCCAGACCATTCTGGAATTACTTTAGCCAACCACGGAGCTAAAGCCACCAGAGCTCCTGGTCCGTCCATAATACCAGAAAATGCTCTGAAATTGAAATATTTGTCATTCAATTATTCAAAGACCTTCTAACCTAAAAATTACATTATTGTGTGCTCGTTGCCCGTACTCATTAAATTTCTCCGACATCTGCACCAAACTTTCATCAGTTTGTTTGAACCTCTCTCCAGTTGCAAT